>PVIU01016693.1:0-44254 GCA_004026605.1 Ondatra zibethicus | reverse complement strand
TCCTTTGCTTTACAGAAGCTTCTCAGTTTCAGGAGGTCCCATTTATTCATTGTTTCTCTTATTGTCTGTGCCACTGGGGTTATACGTAGGAAGTGGTCTCCTGTGCCCATGTGTTGCAGTCTACTTCACACTTTCTCTTCTATCAGATTCAGTGTGGTCGGATTTATATTGAGGTCTTTAATCCATTTGGACTTGAGTTTTGTACATGGTGGTCGATATGGATCTATTTTCATTCTTCTACAGATTGACATCCAGTTATGCCAGCACCATTTGTTGAAGATGGTTTTTTTCTTCCATTGTATAATTTATGCCTCTTAAAAAACTCGTAAAACCCAAGGAGAAAGCATCTGGTTTGCAGACCTTGAATGCATAGGGACAGGAGAAAAGGAAAAATTATAGTCTCTATCAAGTTCATAATTGGAAGACTGGTCCTGAAATAATTCTATTTTCAAAACTAATGAGATGTTTATCTTTATATCAACTGTATTGAAACAGGACTCAAACATTCTTTGTTAAATATAATTCTGATTGAGCTTGTGAGAATGTTTCTTTATGAGATTAACATTTGACTCAATAAATGAAGTGAGGGGAATTGATCTTCCCAACCATTGTGGGCCTCCTCCAACTAAACAGAGACTGACTGAAACAAAAACTGAGGTAAGGCAAAATTTGCTTACTGTTTTCCACTGAGACATCAATCTTCTTCTGTGTCTGGGCTGGAACTTACATTGTGAGCTTTCTGTGTTCTAAGGACTCCAAAGTTCTAAGAACTATATCTTCAAATTGCATGTGTCTACCATTTGCATATGGCTGACTATGGTAGCTGAGAATAGAACCTGACAATGATAAGAGAAATTTCCTTATAACGAATCAATTCTCTCCCTGTTCCATCTTCAGCTTTTGGAGAACCCTGCTATTAAGGTTACAGCACAGCATGTACAGCTAACTCTCTGAACTCGGCACAAAATGGAGGGTTCCCTTTCTCATCAGGGCCTTCTATTCTCCTCTAACATCAATTGGAGAGTGTCCCTAAACTCAGATGACTGACTTTATTGGGAGGATGATCCTGCAAATGCTGTATGTCTCAGCAAAGAAGTCGTGCTCTTTTGTCCAGCCCATATGATAATTAGGTGCTGGGTTATGACCAATCAACCCTCTCACCCACAACCCTAAGAACCCATATATGCCTTACCCCCAGAACAATAAAATGAGCTGAATCTCTGAATATGACTCCTGGAAGTTCTTTTGGTCATATTCAGGGCTGTCTGAACCCTACTTGCTGTTTCTGCTCACTTTGCCCTCTGATGGCCAACAATTCCTAAGGAAAATGAGATCCACATTCCTCTATCCTTCCCTCTCCCACTTCTCAGTCGTATTCTCTCTACTGTTTTATAAATATAAATGTATATGAATATATATTTACAGACAGGTTTATATATATATATGTATATCTGCATAAGTGTATCTGTATATAAGTAATTTCTCCCTTATGCAAGACAGGATTACAGTGCCAATGTGAGAATTATGAAGCTAAGAATGAATCAGAGGCAAATGTTGCACACACAGATTCATTATGGCAAATATCAAGTGAGGAACTGATCGGAAAACTACTATTCTAAGTGACCACTATAAATCACTCCAAACTAGTATTTATATAATAAAATACTATATGAGATAAAATAATTTTCTAATTTCAAGCATGTTATGCTGAACTCACTGATGCTATGATAATTATGATCCAGGTTACAGGTAAAAGATTTCTTCCTACTATCTTGCTCTGCCTAGCCCTGCAAACCAAGTTTATGAACCTGTGTTGTGATCCAGCTACATTCACTCCCCCTGACCGACAGCAGAACTTCCTTGTGGTCTGTAATTGACAAGGATGATTATGTTCTTTCTGGCCAGTGGTTTTCCACAGACGCAGTAGAGGTATAAAAGGCTTCAGCTCAGGGCAAAATAAAGGTTGCTGTTCTTCCACCTGAAAAGAAGCCTCTGTGTCTCTATCCCAGCACACCCCGCCAGTCTTGGCATCCAGGCTGCAGTGGTGCGGCCTGTGGAGGTCCCACTGAGATCTGGAAAGTGGGGATTCATGAATGGAATCGCTCCATCCGCCAGATAAATCAAGGAAGGTGATGTGGTTTTTTCACCCCAGAGATACTCTGAGGGGCATCCTCCAAAAGATTAGCAAATATAAAGAGGTTGGAGGGAGAATTGAAGGCCTCAAAAAGTAACTAAAACTCTTAAAGCAACAAGGAACAGAAGTAACAAGGAAGACAGCGGAAGATTTTGTACAAGTTAGCCCCTGGTTTATTACAGGAGGGGGTTTAAATGTTCCAGACTGGGAATAAGCCAAGTCAGATTAAAAGGAGTATATGTTTCTTCATCCCCAGAGATGCTCTGAGGGATGCCATCTGGAAGACTGGCCAGTAGGGAAGTAATAAAGAGGAGGAAGGAAGATGAATTGAGGGCCTTATAAAGATAGAATATTTACAGATGTATGTTATTGTGTTGATTGTGTTCTCTTTTGTGTTCTGGACTGGAGAAAGACATTTGATTCTAGGAACTTCTAGGAAGGGTATTTAAATACACTTTAAAATATGGGCCTAAGGATTTGATGCTTTGGAAAAGAGGTTCTGCTTTTGTCTCCACAGAGGATGAGAACCTGTGGATTCATTGCAAATTTATGTGGTTTGATTCACCGAGACCCCCTGAAGTGTTGATGAAAAATATACCCCAGAATGCAGCACCCCTGATCAGCAGGAAGTAGCCAGACAGGTTGACGACATCCAAATTCCCTAAAAGATTAAATGGGGCCCCTTCAGCGGTTCCAGAGCAGGAGCAGCGAACCTGCTTCCCTGAGTTCTGCTCCGCTTCATACAGCAGTTTGGACCTGGAGAGAGTGCGTCTGGGGCCAGAAGGCAGCTGGAGTAGAGCTTTGCTAGGCATGTTGCCCTGGCCCAGTTGGTGCCTGGCCTGGGGACACTACACAAGTGTCAGGAGTATCAGCAAATATGGCAACAAGTGCTGGACCATAGAAGATCGGCAGAAGAGAGAACTTGGAATCACCACAGCTGTGACAGCCATTATTGCTATCTCTGCCAATGCAGATACTGCTGGTGGAGTTGGTCTCTCACAGACTGTGCAGACGGCTGAGACTGTCAACCAGCTGGCTGAAAGAGTCAGCAATGCTTTGGACATTCAAAATTAACCTGTGGATATGCATTACTCCTGGCACTGTATTGCATGCTTCTGCTACTGTTATGGAACTTAACCGTCATATGAGAGGGGTTTAGAATATTGCTTTTGTTAGTTTTACCACCCAGTTAGTGCATGCTAGATGGTTGCAGCATTGGTCTGGCTCATTGGCGCTGTCAGTCCTGGGGATACTTGGGCTATGTATCTGGGTAGCCATGGACAGCCAATACTGTAGGGGCAGGTTGCCACCTAAGACAGGGAATATTAGAGGGCTATTCCCCATGACAGGCAAGGTATTACACCCAAAGTAACAAGACAGGCACCGTTTATTTTATAAAATAAAACGGGGGGGAGTTGTTGTGATCTAGCTGCCCTCACTCCCTCTGACTGACAGTGGAACTTCCTTGTGGTCTGTAATTGACAAGGATGTTTGTGTTCTTTCTGGCTGGAGATTTTCCACAGAAGCAGTAGAGGTATAAAAGGCTTTAGCTCAGGGCAAAATAAAGGTTGCTGTTCTTCCACCTGAAAAGAAGCCTCTGTGTCTCAATCCTGGCAGCCTCCCCCCAGTCTTGGCATCCAGGTTGGGCTGGCTCAGCAAACCTGGAACTAAATTTAATATTTAAATAATGTGCATGTCTGAATAAGTCAAAACCTATTATAGACTGTGTAGTTTTGGTGTGGGATAATTGTCTGTATTCTGTCAATCATGATTCAAATAAACAGTGATTGGCCATTAGCCAGGATGTATAGGTGGGACAACCAGATAGGAAGTAGAGGTGGAGCAAGGAGAATAGGAGAATTCTGAGAAGCAGGAAGCTCCCTTGGCACTCCTGTTCAGACCACCAAAAAGCAAGTTGTGACCTGCCCCGCTGAGAAAGGTACTGAGCCATGTGGCTAACATAGATAAGAATAATGGGTTAATATATTCTACAAGAGCTAATAAGAAGCCTGAGCTAATGGGCCAATCAGTTTATAATCTTCTGGAAACCTCTGTGTGATTTTTCCTTGAGGCTTGCCGGCTGTGGGGTACCGGGCAGGACAGAAACCCCAACAAGCCAGCCCTCATGTTACATAGTTTATATGGCCAATCTATTTATGTTGTCATTCATTGGGATGATTATGAAAATATAACAATTATTTTATGACACTCATATGTGGTTAGGTGTATGACCTTATTATGTGGCTGTTTCTCCTACTTCATGGGATCATTTATTGTGTTATCCTAGAAAAGGAGATAGCAAAACCTACATTTTGAAAACATAAATGTCTTATGTACCTTGAAGATTTGCTCTTGGGTGTTGAATAAGTTATTTCATTTTTATATGCTAATAAAAATATCATTAGCAGACAAATGCAATTTTGCCTTAAAGGAATTGAAATGGAAAAGCCTTTTGCAAACAAAATACATTTATTTGGTACCAGTTTGTGTGTGTGTGTGTGTGTGTGTGCATGCTTTCATGTGTGTATATGTGTGCTGTGTATATTCTATTAGTAATATACATGATTTCCTCTATTCATCTCCAATTTCTTATTTTCAAAAACAAAATACATGGGTCTGAAAAATTCTTTTAATGTGTTCAATATCATAATGTTCTAGTCAAATTTAACCTGCATCATTGAAACTTCCTCTGATTTTCTACAAATGGAAAAAAACCCTATGTGTTTATTGGTACAGGATATTTAAAATGTATAGGTCAACTGACATAATATTCAAAGAAATTTTCAGCATTTTATTCATGCATCAAGAGATCCTATAAAATACCTTAATCTTTGATCAACATTGCCAAAGGCAGTGAAAATGGTAATACTTAATAGGTATTTAAAATTTGGCTACCTTTTCAAGATGTTCTTATGAAAATGTTGTATTAGTACAAAGTAAACATATCTATTGTCCTTTGGGCTAAGTTAAAATTTGACCCTGAAAGTTTGTATAGAGATTGGGAATGCTGTGTGAAGAAAAAGATAAAAGTATAAGTATACAGTTATGTAAGTATAAAATTGTTCAAAATGAACTTCATTGATATGTAAAGTTATTATTTTATTAAAAAATGAGAAAATAAGAGAAAAATATTGACACAGATAGTAGGTTAGATGGCTCTGTGAGTTAGTGTATTTGTTGCCAAACCTGATGACCTAATTCCACCCCAAAATTCTTGTGGTAAAGGAAAGAATTACTTCTGCAAATTGTCTTTGGATTTTCACACATCCACTGTGGTATGTGTACCCCTCCCACAAAAATAAACAAATATAAAAGAGCATTTCAAATAATTACATTGCCTGTACCATTAAGGCTTAGCATTCCTCAATTTCTTAAAATAATGATATTTCCTGTCCTGTTAGTGCTTAGTATTCCTCAGTTTCTTATGCTCTGTATATTGAAGAGTTGTGGGTCTGTCCTAATCATCATCTACTAGAAGAAGAATCTTCTGAGATGAGAGTTGAAAGATGCACTGACCTATAGGCATAACAATAAGTCATTAGGAGTTATTTTAATATTATGTCTACTTAGCAAGATAATAGTAGTAGGTTCTGTCGTAGGGACAATGGTCTATATAGTGACAGGTCTTGGCTCTATTATCAATGCAAAGGATTGGTTCATTCTTGTAGAAAGATTCTTAAATTCAATAAGAAAGTGGAAGAATACTCCAATAACATTTATGATACTGTTCCACAACTGGGCATATCTTCTCAGGTTGGCCACCATTGTAGCTCCTAGGATTCATAGTTTGGTGAGATTAATGATTACTCTTCTTCTCCAGAAGCATGGATAGCACCTTCCAGTTATCCCTATCAGACTCCTGCTAGCAGAGCTTAAGGTTCTTTGAGAAGGAGGGTTGAAGAGACTGTAAGAACTGTAACAAAATTCCAGTAGTAAGAGCAAAAAACTACACTTCTAGTTGTTGGGAAGAGGAGTCAGATATTCTCAAAATAATATATATATATTTATTATTTACATTATATATTTATATATCATATGTGTGTGTGTGTGTGTGTGTGCGCGCGCGCTATTGACACCCTTAGTTGTCTTCCAGAAATTGAAGGATATTTCTCAAGATATCACATACTACAGATATAGGACGTAGAAAAACCAAAGTGGAACTGACCTGTAAGCCTCCTTCTTGAGGACTAGCTCTCATAGTATCTGAAGATTCAATGCAAGCTCCAAAGGAGAAAAACAATATAAAGGACTACCCAGCTGTAAAGCCTACAAAACCCCAACAGTGACCAGAATGGCAAGATATGTACAATAGTGTCATTTATATCTTGGGAAAAACCAACAGCTGTGTAATTGGGCTTACAAACTGTTAAACAGGAGGAAATCCATGTGTGGTCCTATAAATCTAGCCAGCTTCTTAGCTGGCAAGATCATGGACCCTAGAGAACCTGTTATTTTACATTCATTACAGTGGCTGCACCTTAAGCAACTGCTGTCCTAACTGGCAATTGCAACTCCACAGCTACTAGCAATGGTTGGTCCACAGGAGCTGCAGCCAGGTGGGAATTCTATTCTATCAGGTACTGACTATATTATGGCCACTAAGGGAAACTATCTAAGTCTCTATCCTTCCAAGGAACTAGGTATTCAAAGGTTGAGGTGAAATCCTGCTATCTCAAAGAAGTTGAATAGTGAATAGCTAACATTTTCTCCTTGTTCACATCTCCCAAAAAAGGGACATCCTTCTGTGTAGGCCCCCTTAAAGTATCTGCTATACTTACTTTCTCCCTACCACTTGCTCTCAGCTAGTTGCTGATTTAGCCTCCTCATTCTAGATGAATTTTAGTTAATCAAACAAATGTAATATGTTCTTGCATCACTAACAAAAGCAACAGAAACAAATGTAACACATCTTTACACAGTTAAACTAATATTTCACAACATTTCCCCCTTTTGCGTAAATAAAAGGAAAGGTTTTAACTTAAACTAAGTAAGAGTATATACAATAAGAACAATTATCAAGTAAGGATTACATTCACAATGTCCAGTTCATTTATGCCTGGCAAATTTAAAGAAAATACTCCATTATCCATCCTATCTTAATGAATACGAAGTTTTATATCTAATTTGCTCTATCATAACTAAGGAAAACTGCAACTTTAACTATCTAGTCTTTAACATTATAAAGGACCCCACAAGGATATAATATTACCGGAATAAACAGGAAGTGAATTGCAAGTGACTTCCAAAACTCTAAAAGTGACAGACAACTGGCTGCCTGGACAGTCACCCAAAGTTCTTCTGTATCATTGGGGCATCCATCTACAGCCTACAGGCCCATAGTATCTGGCAGACGTTTTCATGAAGCAGGAAGTTGGAAGATCTGCAATGCTGAATCATCCATATTTGCCCTACAGGACTAGAATATCTGACAAACTTTTCAGTAAAACAGGAATTTTGAAGGACTGTCTTACTTTGTCTTGGCAAAGTTCATCACTCACTGTCCTCTGTGTCCTGTAGAATATCTGGTAGGTTCTTCTTTGAAGCAGGAATCTCAAAGGACTGTCCTGCTTTGTTTTGGCAAAGTTAAAGTCTTTTTCTGGTGTCCCACTGGTTCTGTACAGCATACTATCAGCAGTCAAGTCAAAAACAATTTCTTTCCTAAATGACTAGCCTTTCCACATTGAAAGTAAACTTCAAATGGAAGTTCTTAGATGTTCATCATTCTTTTATGAATTAAATTGGTTGCTGGCAGGAGCATATGTGTCTCATTGTCATGAAAAACTTAAGGTTATTAAACATCTTAAATGCCATATTCTTCAGGTCTTTGAAGTGTTTTAAAATCATCTATCTAAAATATAAATGTTTAATCTTCAAAACATACCTAAGATGACTACAAGATTGATTATTTTAGACCAACTACTAACCTCATTTATTAACTATACATTGCATTTTTTAAATAAACTGTGTAACAATATCCCAAACAAGAGTAGAAACATATATACGGTATAACAAAAATAACTTTAAATTTGTATGAATATACCAAAATTCATGTCAATGTAAAATATCTGAGATTAATATTTGTCTTTTTATCCTATATTTCTATATTTCCACCTCCTATATATACTCTACATATAGGATCCAGACTCCATGGGTATTTTCCATTGTTATGTGACTTTTTCCTTTGTATCACATTTACTCTTCCTTTAAAGACTTGATTATTTTAAACTATTTATTTCTATGACTGCAACCTATTTAGAAATTTTTTTCTGTCTGGATCTCTTTTGCTGAGATCTTTTTAGCCTTTTTTGACCACATGAGCCTTTAAACTGTTAGGCAGCTAGGCGAGGCTATGGCAGCTGGCTCCACCTGCTTCTTTGGTCTTGAGAGCCAAGCCTAAAGCTAGCTGCCAGTTGGAGGTATGTAACTAGGAACTACATTCAACCTTCCTAGCTGTGGGAAGGCAGTGCCTGCACTGCCACAAGTGTTTTTCCTTAGTTTGCTGTTTCTATTTAGCTCAGCCTGCTGAACAGCAGTGCCTCTTAAAGAACCCATGTCCTTTTTCTTCCTTTTGTTTTTCATCTTTTACAGGCCCTACATGGTAATTTGAGCCTCATGTTGGTATGCCAAAATGTAGTTTGTATTTTTTAATTCTTCAGGAGCCAACCACCCATCTTCCAAATAAATATGTAGAGACTTATAATGTCTGACCTAAGCTTGGCTTGTTTCTAACCAGCTTTTCTAAATTAAATTGACCTGTTTCTCTTCACCTATGTTTTGCCTCTGTGATTTTTACCTTTCTTTATTATATATGTATTTCTTCCCTTCTTAATCCATGGCTGGCTGGGTGGCTAGGTGCCTGGCCCCTGGATTCCTCCTCTCCTTTTCCTTTTCTCACTCCTAGCTCTTCTTATGAGTCTAGGTTTCTCTTCCTATTTATCCTCTCTTCCTGGCAGCCACATCTATCCCTTTCTACTCCCTAGCTATTGGCCACTCAGGTCTTTACTAAACCAATCAGGTGTTTTAGACAAGCAAAGTAACACAGCTTTACAGAATTAAACAAATGCAACATAAAAGAATGCAACACATCTTTGGATCATTAAGCAAATATTCCACAGCAGAAACAAATGAAACACATCTTAAACTAATATTCCACATCCACTGTCTCCTTCCTCAATCAGTATAACTCTTAACTACATTCTAAATGCTTATCTTTATACTTACAGCATGTATACTTACAGATATGTGTAGCTCTCATGCCTGATCAAGGAAGCTTCATTTTTATCAGAGACCATCACAAAAGTTCACATCAGGTAAAAATGCAGAGAGCCTCAATTGTCATATTAACAATACAATTCCTACATCTAAGGTCCAGTGAACGTTGTGGAAAAAAGTGACTGAAAGAAGTTGAGAGTCAAGATGTCTCCTGTGAGATAGTGTCTTTTATCTATGACAGGAAAGCTACACTCAACAAAAATCTCGAAACTAAGGTTCCTTACAAGGTCTGCACAATGGCAACATCACTGGATATATCAATGTAGATAGAGGAAATCTCACAAGATCCCACATCTATAGCTGAAGAGCTACAGACAATGGCTACTGAGTTAGTAAGAATCAGGCTTCTTCAGGGATGAGGCCCTTCATTGGTTATTCAATCCCAAGTGGTCAGCCCTAAACTAAGAAATTATAAACAACGTTAAATTAACTCAGAAGAATACACACACACAAATTTGAGAAGGAGTAAAGACAGGACAAGGGAATAATTACATGGAGAGAGCGGGGTGGAAATGACTTTCACTTTTATGTTTACTTATCTCATTTTATGTGTATTAGTGTTTTGTCTGCATGCATGTATATGTACCGTGGGTCTGATGCCCAAAAAAATCAGAAGAGAGCACCAGGGTTCCTCTTATCTCTGCCTTCACATTCTGGGTATTATGGATATACCTTGCCATGCTTGGCTTTTTATGGGGTAGAAGCAATCTGAAATTGTGTCCTCTTGCTTGGATGGCAAGCACTTTACCAATTGAACTGATCTTTACAATAATGCAGTAACCATGTAAGAAGTTTGCCAAAAAAATGAATAAACAGCATTTCATCTGGGAAGCTGGTAGAGATGTCAATACAGAAAAAGAATACAGAACAATCATCATTCCTTACAATATTCTAAGTCTTAATCTTATGCCAAAAGACAAATAAGCTTCTCTTTACTGAAAATGGAGACCATCACAGAAAATTACAACTGAACACAATGGAGACATCAATAGATTGTGGGGAGCCCAGCACCAATGGGCACATCATAGATCCTGCATCTATGACCCAGGGAACATTGAGGAAGAGAGGGAGAATTAGCATATTTTTGAGAACTTCATACATGATAACTGTATTCAAATCATTTTCTTTCCTAATTGTATTTACATCATGACCCTGCTAATTGGTTACACAAAATAAAATAATGAGCCTTGAAACCATATACACACAACTAACAAAATGGACTAATCAAGGTATATTTATGTATTTTTTCCATATACATACGTGCAACAATAATAATCAAAGAAAAACAGGCTATTGATTTGAGAGTGGGGGACATGTAGGGAGTGGAGGAAGAGTACCTGGGAACAGCCAGAGGAAGGAAAGAGAAGTAAGTGTTGTTATTCTATTTGAATTAAAATACATAAAAAATAAAATACTAAAACTTAAATTTAAAAGGTTAAGTGATAATTTGCATGAAAATGGTCCCCATAGGCTCATAGGGAATGGCAATATTAGGTGTGTTCTTGTTGAAATAGGTGTGTCCTTGTTGGAGGAAGTGTGTTCCTAGGGGTTGCTTTGAGGTTTCAAATGTTCAGGCTAGGCCCTGTGTCTCTTCCTCTCTTTCTGCTGTCTGCCAATCCAGCTGTCAAACTCTCAACTCTTTCTCCAGCACCATATCTGCCTGTGTGCTGCCATGCTTCCTGCTACAATGGTGATGAACTAAACTTCTGAACTGCAAGTCAGTCCCAATTAAATGTTTTCATCTATAATAGTTGCCATGTCATAGTGTTTCTTCACAGCATTAGAAACCCTAACTAAGACAGGTAGTAACAACAAGACATGAAGGATGAATGAAAGGAAACAGTGTTTTCTAGATACAGCAGTATGGGTTTCATCTTGTGGAGTGGACCTTAAGTTGAATCAGATATTGGTTGATTACTCCCACAACCTTTGTGCCACCATTACATACCTTGCAGGAAGGACACCATTGTCAAACAGAGGCATTTGTGGCTGGGCTTCTGCTTGTTTCTTTTTTGATTGCATGAATAGTACCTGCCTATAGTAAAGATGCTAGAATGTAGGGGTAGAATGCAAAGACTCTATGTAGGTGTCAGCTCAATTTTTCCATGTTCAGTTAGTTGTGCAGGGTGTTGTCTTAAGCAATGAAGCCTTGCCATCAGTTTGTGGAGAGCAACCTATTGTTGACAGTGGTTTCTGTCCTGCCCAGTCACACAGTCATTCAGTCCCAAAGAAACACACAAGAAGCCTACATTAATTATAAATGGGTTGGCCTATTAGCTCAGGTTTCTTATTAACTAATTCTTACATCTTACATTAACCCATTATTCTTGTCTGTGTTAGCCACATGGCTTGTTACCTTTATCAGTGAGGGATTCTCATCTTGTTTCCTCTGTGGCTGAATGACAACTGCTTGCTGATTGGGGGCACAGATAATCTTATGGGGACCTGAAGAAAATTTAGAATTATGATCAAGTCCGGACTCGAGTATCCTGTGAGGCTTGATCATCTCAGCTAGCAGTCTTGAAACTGTTCTGGATGTAGAACTCAGACATCTGAGACTTCTCAGGGGATCTTCCTTGACCAAACCTGATTTTTCATAACCCAGAATGAATCTTATTTCCTGTAGAAACAAAAGCAAAATCCCTTCTCCAAAGCAACATATTTTTTACTTCAATTTTGAAGTAAAGGCATTTTCAAAATACCTATCTTGGATTAATCCAGCAGTGTGTATAATCAAATGTCTTTTAGCAGCTGTTGCTCCTTCCTCAGTCATCAAACAATTCAAAAGCAACACAATAATATACAGTACCCAGACTCTCTGTGTATTTTCTATCTTTATGTGACTTTATTTTAAACTCTATTTTTTTCTTTTTCTTTTTAATTTTTGGTTTTTTGAGACAAGGTTTCTCTGTGTATCTTTGACTTTCCTGGCACTCACTCTGTAGACCAGGATGTCCTTGACTTCACAGAGATCCACCTGTCTCTGCCTCCCAAGTGTTGGGAATAAAGGTGTGTGCAACCATACCCAACTAATCTCTTTCTTTCTTTTTTATCTTAAGGACTTTATCATTTTCTTTTCTCTCCCAAGCTTACATATATTTTTAAACACACAGTAAACCATTTAGAGGTTTTTTTCATCTTTGAATCTATCTTTACTGTATATCTCTTTTTCTGACCAGATGAGAGTTTATTTGCTAAGTGATATGGCTAGGATTGAAGCTGAGGCTTTGACAGCTAGATACATCCCATTCCTTAGCTTTCTGAGGGTCTAGCCTCATGGCTGAGGTCTATAGAGTTTCAAGGTCTGTGCCACCACCAAGAAACATGCTATAGGCAATTCATAAACAACATTTAAGTGTTTTGTGGCAGAGCCTTTTAAAAGGGCTGCAAAGTTTTTGCAACTAAAGCTGAATCAAGAAGCCTCTCTTAAATGAGACACACTTACCTCTAGCAAACAGAGCCCACCTGAGAAAATGCTATCAAGAAGTCATGCTTAACTCTGTTCTTTTTTTGTCTAGAATTACTTCTCAAGCTCTCTCAGATTTTATGTGGACGCAGTTGTCACCATTGGTGCCATTTGTTGATGGAGGCTTCTGTCCTATGTTGTGGGACAATGATTTGTATTATTTTTAATAAAACACTGATTGGCCAGTAGCCAGGCAGGAAGTATAGGTGGGGCGACCAGGCAGGAATTAGAGGTGGGCGACGAGAACAAGCAAGATGAGAATCCCTCACTGACAAAGGTAACAAGCCACGTGGCTAACACAGACAAGAAAATGGGTTAATGTAAGATGCAAGAATTGGTTAATAATAAGCCTGAGTTAATAGACCAATCAGTTTATAATTAATGTAGGCCTCTTGTGTATTTCTTTGGGACTGAGTGACTGCAGTACCAGGCAGGACAGAAACCTCTGTCAATAACCTATAGTCTTGACAAAAGCCTGGGTTGTTTGGGAGTTCTCATGGAAATCATTTAGCCAACAACTCAGATATACCCAGTTCTGGTACAGGAAGCTTCATTTGGTGACAAAAGATGTAGAGTTGGGGTCTCTGTCTCCCCCATTTTTTGGCAGTTTCATTTAGATATACTCCATATATGTGTTAGAAAGTTTAATGTATTGGTTTCCATACAATCCCTCAAATGACCCTTAATTTTAGCTGTCTCTCTCCAAATTCTCTCATTCATCACCATTTCTTTTCCACCTTCCCACTTGATGCTCCTGTTTCAGTTCCTCCCCTCCATCCATGACTATCTATTCTATTTTCCTATCCTAAATTATCTATCTACTCTACTACTCCCTTACTCTATACCTACCCTCTCTAATTCTATAGATTGTAGCTTGGTTATCCTTGACTTAACTGATAATATCAACATATAAGTGAATGCATACCTTATTTGTCTTTCTGTGTCTGGATTACTTTATTCAAGATTAAACTGTGGTGGGCAGATAACATGCAGGGCTTTATTTTGATTTTCTTGTATCCCTGAGATATTTTTTGGTCTGAGTATATGGCCAATTTTGGAGAATGTCCCATAGGATGCTGAAAAGAATGTATATTCCTCTGTATTTGAGTGAAATGTTCATAAATATGTGTTAGGACTTGTTGGTTTATTATTTCAATTGGACCCAGAATTTTTCTGCTTTAATTTTTGTCTGGGGAACTGTCTATTGGCAAGAGTAGGATATTAAAGTCACCACTTTCAATGTATCAAGTTTCAATATGTGATTTAAGCTGTACTAGTGTTTCTTTTACAAACTTGAATGCCTTGTGTTTTGGGCATAGATGTTAAGAATTGCAATGTCTTTTTGGTGGATTTTTTTGTTTGTTTGTTGAATATGGAGTGTCCTTTCCTATTTCCTCTGATTAGTTTTGGTTTGAAATCTATTTTGTCAGATGCTCAAATGTCTACACCAGATTGCTTCTTATGTCTGTTTACTTGAAATATATTTTCCCTTCTTTTTACACTGAGGTGATTTCTTGGATGATGCAAAAAGATGGATCCTGTTTCTGAATCCAGTCTGTTACTCTGTGTCGTTATACGAGAGAATTAAAATCATCAATGTAGAGAGAGGTTAATGAGTTGTGTTTGTCAATTCCTGTTATTTTGTTCTTGTACAGTGTGTGTGTGTGTTTGTGTGTGTGTGTGTGTGTGTGTGTGTGTGTGTGTGTGTGTGTGTCCTCACACTCATGCGTGTTTATCCTCTTAATTTTCTGGTGTAGGATTATTTATTCCTTGTGTTTTCTTGGGAGTGCTTAACCTATTTAGGTTGGAATTTCCCTTCTAGTGACTTCTGCGTTACTGAATTTGTAGACAGATATTGCTTCAAGTTGTTTCTATCAGGGGATGTATTATTTTCTCCATCTATAATGACTGAAAGTTTTGCTAGGTATACTAATCTGGACTGTCACATATGGTCTCTTAGAGACTGCAGCAGATTTGTCCAAGTTCTTTTGTATTTTAGAATCTCCAAGAATTTTGGTGTAATCTAATAGGTCTGCCTTTATATTATTTGGTCACTTTCCCTTGCAGCTTTTAATATTCCTTCTTTGTTCTGTATATTTATTGTTTTGATTATTATGTGCCTAGAGACCTTGCTTTTCTGGTCCAGACTATTTGGTAATCTGTATGTTTCTTCTATGTAGTTGGGCATCTCCTTCTTTAGATTAGAAAAGTTTCCTTCTATGAATTTGTTGAAAATATTTTCTGTGCCTTTGACCTGGATTTCTCCTGCTTCTTCTATTCCTAATCTTCTCAGATTTCATAGTGTCCAGATTTCCTGGATATTTTAAGCAAGGAAATTTTAAAATTTAAAATTCTTTGAAAAATGTATCCATTTCTTCTATAGTGTCTTCAATGCCTAAGATTCTTCCATCTCTTATATTCTGTTGGTGATCCTTGCCTCTGAGTTCCTAAATTTTCATTTTGAGATTTCCTTCAGTTTGGGTTTTCTTTATTGATTCTATTTCCACTTTCACGTCTTGGACTGTTTCAATCATTTCCTTCCACTATTTGTTTGTTTATAAGGAATTTATTAAGTTCTTCTTCAAGGACCTCTCTCATTCTTTTTTTTTTCCTTTTCTAGGCTAAATCTTTTTTTATATACATATTCTTTTATTTTTCATTCAAAAAAATTATTCTTCCTCCCCTTCTCCCAGTCCCCTCCCGCTCCCCCACTAACCCTCCTCCCTCCCCTGCTTCCTTAAGAGGGGCCAGAGTACCTAGCCCCATGGGAAGCCCAAGTTCCTCGCCCCTCCATCCAGGCCTAGGAAGGTGTGCATCCATGTAGACTAGATTCCCAAAAAGCTAATACATGCAGAAAAGATAGGTCCCAATGCCATTATCATTGGCTTCTCAGTCAGCCCCCATTGACAGCCACATTCAGAGATTCCGGTTTGATCATATGCTCATTCAGTCCCGGTCCAGCTGGATTTGGTGAGCTCCCATTAGATCAGACACACTGTCACAGTTGGTGGACAAGCCTCTCCCGGTCCCGATTTCCTTGCTCATCTTTCCCCACCTTCTGCTCTTCGACCGGACCTTGGGAGCTCAGTCCATTGCTCTGATGTGAATGTGGGTCTCTGTCTCTATCTCCATTCATCGGAAGAAATTTCTATGGTGATGATCAAGCTCTTCTTCAATGTGACTATGGGACAAGGCTAGATCCGGCACCTTCTCCTCTGCTGCCAAGTACCTAGCTGGGGACATCCCGGTGGACACCTTTGATCCACTCTAGAACTAAGGCTCTTGCCAATCCTAAAATGACTCCCTTAATGTAGATATATTATTCCCTTCTCCAATATCCACCCTCTCACTCGCCCAAGCTCTCCTCAGCCCATCCCTTCCTCCTTCTCCCTCCCTCTGTCGCTTTCACCCTCCCACCCCTACCTACACCCCTATCCCCAATCCCGTGCCACCACCTTTTGCCCAGCAATCTTGTTTGCTACCAATTTCCAGGAGGATATATATATATATATATATATATATATATATATATATATATATATATATATATATATATATTTTCTTTAGGTTCACCTTGCTATTTGGCTTCTCTAGGCATGTGAGCTATAAGCTTAATGTTCTTTGTTTATGGCTAGAGTCCACTAATGAGTGAGTACATACCATAATCATCTTTTTGGGTTTGGGATATCTCACTAAGGATAGTGTTTTCTATTTCCATCCATTTGCATGCAAATTTAAGGATGTCAATTTTTTTTTTACCGCTGAGTAGTATTCTAATATGTATATATTCCACACTTTCTTGATCCATTCTTCCACTGAGGGGCACCTAGGTTGTTTCCAGGTTCTGGCTATTACAAATAATGCTGCTATGAACATAGTTGCACAAATGTTTTTGTAGTATGATTGGGCATATCTTGGGTATATTCCCAAGAGTGGTATTGCTGGATCCTGAGGTAGGTTGATTCCCAATTTCCTGAGAAACCGCCACACTGATTTCCAAAGTGGTTGCACAAGTTTGCACTCCCACCAGCAATAGATGGGTGTACCCATTACTCCACATCCACTCCAGCATAGGCTATCATTGGTGTTTTTGATTTTAGCCATTCTGACGGGTGTAAGATGGTATCTCAAAGTTGTTTTGATTTGTATTTCACTGATCGCTAAGGAAGTTAAACATGACCTTAAGTATCTTCTTCTGTTGATAATTCTCTGTTCAGATCATTACCCCAATTTTTAATTGGGTAATTTAGCATTTTAATGTTTAGTTTCTTGAGTTCTTTGTATATTTTGGAGATCAGACTTTTGTCCAATGTGGGGTTAGTGAAGATCTTCTCCCATTCAGTAGGATGCCCTTTTGTCTTAATGACAGTGTCCTTTGCTTTACAGAAGCTTCTCAGTTTCAGGAGGTCCCATTTATTCATTGTTGCTCTTATTGTCTGTACCACTGGGCTTTTACATAGGAAGTGGTCTCCTGTGCCCATGTATTGCAGGCTACTTCCCACTTTCTCTTCTATCAGGGTAAGTGTGGTCAGATTAATATTGAGGTCTTTAATCCATTTGGATTTGAGTTTTGTGCATGGAGATAGGTAAGGATCTATTTTCATTCTCCTACAGGTTGACATCCAGTTATGCCAGCACTATTTGTTAAAGACGCTTTCACTCTTCCATTGTATACTTTTAGCTTCTTTGTCAAATCTGAGGTGTTCATAGGTTTGTGGATTAATATACTGGTCTTTAATTTGATTCCATTGGTCAACATCTCTGTTTTTATGCCAATACCAAGCTGCTTTCATTACTGTAGCTCTGTAATAGAGTTTGAAGTCAGGGATGGTAATGCCTCCAGAAGTTCCTTTATCGTATAGGAATGTTTTGGCTATCCTGGGCTTTTTGTTTTTCCATAGAAACTTAGTTATTGTTCTCTCAAGGTCTGTGAAGTATTTCCTTGGGATTTTGAAGGGGATTGCATTGAATCTATAGATTGCCTTTGGTAGAATTGCCATTTTTACTATATTGATCCTACCAATCCAGGAGCATGGGAGATCCTGCCATTTTCTGGTATCCTCTTCAATTTCTTTCTTCAAGGTCTTAAAAGTTCTTGTCAAATAGATCTTTTACTTCCTTGGTTAGTGTTACCCGCAAGATACTTTATGCTATTTGTGGCTATCGTGAAAGGTGATATGTCTCTGATTTCCCTCTCTGTTTCTTTTTTCCTTTGTGTATAGGAGGGCTACTGATTATTTTGAGTTGATCTTGTATCTTGCCACATCACTGAAGGTATTTATCAGCTGTAGAAGTTTTTTGGTAGAGTTTTTGGGGTCACTTATATACACTATCATATCATCTACAAATAACGAAAGTTTGACTTCTTCCTTTCCAATTTGAATCCCCATGATCTCCTTATTCTGATTTATAGCTATTAGTAGAACTTCAAGCACTATATTAAAGAAATATGGGGAGAGTGGACAGCCCTGTCTTGTTCCTGATTTTAGTGGAATGGCTTTGAGTTTCTCGCCATTTAATTTGATGATAGCTGTCAGCTTGCTGTATATTGCTTTTAATATATTTAGATATGAACCTTGTATGCCTAATCTCTCCAAGACCTTTATCATTAAAGGGGTTTTGAATTTTGTCAAATGCTTTTTCAGCATCTAATGAAATGATCATATGGTTTTTTTCTTTCAGTTTATTTATATGATGGATTATATTGATATATTTCCGTATGTTGAACCAGCCCTGCATCTCTGGGATGATGCCTACTTGATCATGATGGATGATTTTTTTGATGTGTTATTGGATTCGGTTTGCCAGTATTTTATTGAGAATTTTTGCATCGATGTTCATGAGTGAGATTGGTCTGTAATTCTCTTTCATGGTTGCATCTTTGTGTGGTTTTGGTATCAGAGTAACTGTAGCTTGATAAAAAGAGTTTGGTAATGACCCTTCTGTTTCTATTATGCGAAACACCTTAAGGAGTATAGGTATTAGCTCTTCTTGGAGGTTCTGGTAGAATTCTGCATTAAAACCATCTGGTCCTGTGCTTTTTGTTGGTTGCGAGGTTTTTCATGACAGCTTCTATTTCCTCACGACTTATAGGTCTATTTAAATTGTTTACCTGGTCTTGATTTAATTTTGGTATGTCGTATTTATCTAAAAAACTATCCATTTCTTTTATATTTTCCAATTTTGTGGTATACAGGCTTTTGTATTAAGATCTAATGATTCCCTGAATTTCCTCAGTGTCTGTTGTTTTGTCCCCCTTTTCATTCCTGATCTTGTTAATATGAGTGTTCTCTCTCCGCCTTTTGATTATTTTGGATAAGGGTTTGTCAATCTTGTTGATTTTCTCAAGGAACCAACTCTTTGTTTCATTGATTCTTTGGATTGTTTTCTGTGTCTCTATTTTGTTGATTTCAGCCCTCAGTTTGGTTATTTCCAGTCTTCTACTTCTCCTGGGTGAGTCTGCTTCTTTTTTTCTAGAGCTTTTAGGTGTGCTGTTAAGTCTCTAGTGTGTGTTTTCTCCGTTTTCTTTATGGGGGCACTAAGTGCTATGATCTTTCCTCTTAGCACTGCTTTCATAGTGTCCCATAGGTTGGGGTATGTTGTGTCTTTATTTTCATTGAATTCAAGGAAGACTTTAATTTCTTGCTTTATTTCTTCCTTGACTCAGGAGTGGTTCAGTAGTTGACTGTTCAGTTTCCATCAGTTTGTAGGCTTTCTGGGGGTGGAATTGTTTTTAAATTCTAACTTTACTCCATGATGATCCTATAAGACACAGTTGGTTACTCCAATTTTTTTGTATCTGTGGATGTTTGCTTTGTTACCGAGTATGTGATCAATTTTCGAGAAGGTTCCATGAGATGCTGAGAAGAAGGTATATTCTTTCCTGTTTTGCGTGGAATGTTCTATAGATGTCGATTTAAGTCCATTTGATTCATTGCATCTGTTAGTTCTCTTATTTCTCTGTTAAGTTTCTGTCTGGTTGATCTGTCCATTGGTGAGAGAGGAGTGTTGAAATCTCCTACTATTAGTGTGTGTGGTTTGATGTGTGCTTTGATTTCTAGTAATGTTTCCTTTACATAAGTGGGTGCTTTTATATTAGGGGCATAGATATTCAGGATTGAGACTTCATCCTGATGGAATATTCCATTTAAGAGTATAAAATGTCCATCTCCATCTCTTCTGATTGATTTTAGTTTGAAGTCGATTTTGTTCGAGATTAGTATGGCCACACCTGCTTTTTTCTTTGGGCCGTTTGATTGAAAAACCTTTTCCCAACCGTTTACTCTGAGATAATGTCTGTCTTTGTGGTTGAGGTGTGTTTCTTGTAAACAACAGAATGTTGGATCCTGTTTTCTTATCCATTCTCTTAACCTGTGCCTTTTTATAGGTGAATTGAGTCCATTGATATTGAGTGATATTAATGACCAGAGGTTATTAACTGCGGTTATTTTTTAGGGTTGTAGAGTTTGTGTGTTTCCCTTCTTTTAGTTGTGCTAGTAGAGTGATGTCAGATGTCTGTGTTATTATGGGTGTTGTTTGCTTCCTTTAGTTGTGGTTTTCCTTCTAGTACTTTCTGTAAGGCTGGGTTTGTGGCTATGTGTTGCTTAAATTTGTTTTTATCCTGAAATATCTTGTTTTCTCCATTGATGGTGAATGAAAGCTTTGCTGGGTATAGTAGTCTGGGCTTGCATCCATGGTCTCTTAGTGTCTGCAGCACATCTATCCAAGACCTTCTGGCTTTCATGGTTTCCATAGAGAAGTCAGGTGTAATTCTGATAGGTTTACCTTTATACATTACTTGACCTTTTTCCTTTGCAGCTCTGAGTATTCTTTCTTTATTCTGTATGTTTTGTGTTTTGATTATTATATGGTGAGGTTATGTCTTTTTTTCATCCAGTCTATTTGGTGCTCTATATGCTTCTTGTACCGTCATAGGCATATCATATCCATCTTTAGGTTGAGAAAGTTTTCTTCTATAATTTTGTTGAGTATATTTTCTGGGCCTTTGAGCTGTGCTTCTTCTCCTTCTTCTACCCCTATTATTCTTAGGTTTGGCCTTTTTATGGTGTCCAGATTTCCTGGGTGTTTTGTGTTAAGAATTTGTTGGATTTGTTCTTTTCTTTGATCAATGAGTTTATTTTCTCTATCATATCTTCAGCGTCTGAGATTCTTTCTTCTATCTCTTGTTTTCTGTTGGTTATACTTGTCTCTGCAGTTCCTGCTCATTTACCCAGATTTTCCATCTCCAGCCTTCCCTCAGTTTGTGTTTTCTTCATTGCCTCTATTTCAGTTTTTAAGTCTTGAACTGTTTCCATTACCTGTTTGATTGCTTTTTCTTGGTTTTCTAGGGTATCTTTGAGGAATTTATTCATTTCTTCTAACTTTTTGTTAGTTTTCTCATCCCTTTCTTCAAAGGAGTTTTTCCCCTCTTCTTTAAAGGTCTCTATCACTTTCATAATGTTACGATTAAAATTGATTTCTTCTACTTCTTCTAGGTTAGGTTGCTCAGGTTTTCCTGTTGCATACTTGCTGGTTTCTGGTGTTATCATGTTGCTTTTCAGGTTGTTGGAGGAATTCTTGGATTGAAGCCTGCCCATCTCTTCCTTTGATTGCAGTCAGGGGAGTCTCAGCAGGTGGGGACCTCCCAGGAAGGCTTGCACACACTCACCCCTCTGGATAGCTGATCTCAGTGCAGGAAGAAGAAGCCCCATCTGGACCTCCAATCTTTCTGGACCTCGGATCTCAGCACAGGAAGAGAGAGTCCTGGTGGTCCAAGGACCCCCAGAAGAAAGGGCAAACTTGCAGGGGAGGAAGTGCAGGGTCATGTGGAACAAAGAGGCCCGCTGCAGCAGGCTCACTCGGGGACCTTACCTCCCGGCGCACACAACCTTACCAGTCTGCACCTCCAATCTCAGCACAGGAAGAGAGAGTCCTGGTATTCCAAGGACCCACAGAGGAAAGGGCAAACTTGCGGGGTGTGGGTGCAGGGTCATCTGGAACAAAGAGGCCCGCTGCGGCTCACTCGGGGACCTTACCGCCAGGCGTGCACAACCTTACCAGTCTGCACCTCTGATCTCAGCACAGGAAGAGAGACTCCTGGTGTTCCAAGGACCCACAGAGGAAAGGGCAAACTTGTGGGGTCTCTGTCTTAAAGGCTATTTTAAGGTCTTTTTCTTTTTGTTTCAGCTATCTTGCAATTCTCAGGGCCTACTGTGGTAGGTTTGCTAGGCTCTAGTAGAAACAAATATTTGTTTTTGACTGGCTGTTATTGATGATGCTTTACTCTGTCATCTAGGCACCTGGGTTTTGGGAGATTATAATTTTAGGTCTTAACTTTGTTGGGTGGGTGTTTTCTTCCTTTATTTCTGTTGCCCTCTCTGGTTCTTAGGAAGGTGTGGTGGCTATGTGTTGCCTGGTATGAAATTTTTCTGGGATCCTGATAGGTATATTCACTGGAGGTTCAGGATAAAAATCTGTTCCTAGGTATTAGGATATGAAACTTAGCAATAGGGATGGACTAGGAGGTGGGTGCCAAGGGAGTCCGCAGGATGGGGGAAAACAGGTTGTTCCACCAGGATCTGTTTAGTCCCCTGGGAATGTGTATATACAGAGAAGGGAGGCAGCAGCAGGTGATTTGGTACAGAATTGGGGTTGAGATGAAGGATTGGATATAGAGGAGAAAAGAGAAAGTGAAGATATGAAGTTTCTCTACCTACTTTGCTGGCCTACTTGTTTCTCTCTCACATGGGTTCCCAGAGGATGCCCTGTTTGAGTTGAGGGTTAGAAGAGCAGGACGGTTAGGTAGGAATGTTGGAGAAGAGAGTCTGTGTGACCGACTGGGCGGAAAGAAGGGGGTAACTGCAGTAGGTGGTTTGCTATAGAGATGGGGCTAGACTGGAGGACTGGATTTGGTGGAGGGGAAGGAGTGGTGAAGAACCACACTTAGGCTACCTGCTTATCTGACCTGAGTAGCCTGTGGGTTCCCAGGGAATGGCTGTTGGAGTGAGAGACTGGGATAATGTGAGGAGTCAGGGATGGGAAGTTTGAAGCAGAAGATCTGTGTGATCCACTGGAAATAGGGGAGGGGGAGGAGGAAATGCAGAGCTGGGATAAGACAGGGCATGGGATTTGGAGGAGCAGAGGAAGAAATGAATATCTGCAATTAGCTTACTTGCTTCTCTGGCTGGAGTTGAAATCAGGATATCTTAAACTAGGTGGTGACCGCACATATTCCCACAAGCTAAATGAAGGGTTGGGGCGGGCGGGGGAATGGATACACTGAAGTTTCTGAAAGTGCAACAGCAAAAAAGTAGTTCAAATGCAAACACATGCATAATTTTCATCAGTAAAATCTGATTTGTATGCTTCTTTTGTGTACCTATATAGTCAAGGTTGTGCAAAAATTTCTCAGGTGAAAAGTTCTCATGAGTGATTAAAGTTTAAGAAGATCTGCTTTAGGAGACTATGAAAGTAGGGTTATTAGAATCCTAAAAATATTAAATATTTTGGCTTGAATAGCAGGTGTATTGGTATAGGCATAAATAAAAATTCAATATGCTGACAGATTCAAATCGGTTAGGGTAACCCCCAAGAGTTCCCAGGATTCAGGGTATTTAAAGGGTGGGACCCAGGTAAAGGCATACTTAAGTGTTAGCACCTAATGGAAGCCTTCTAGGTCCTATTGGCATCATGGCCTTCAGAAAGATTTAAGTAAGCTCTCCTGTGATCTAAAAGTTCTTGCCAGAGACTGCTTGTTAAAGGCATAGGTGTCTCTCCCACCCTCTACTTCCTTGATTGAAATATAATCATTTCTATCCACTCTACCATCCTATAGCTGTAGTGTGATCCTTGCTGGCATCTACACTATACCATTATAAGTTGATTTTATCAAGTATTTTATTATAGTGGCTGAAAATAAATAATAATCTGCAAGCAAAAACAAGGCAGAGAGACAGAGGCTTAGGGCTTTGGGAATGTTGGTAAAGCTACATAAGTGGAACTAGATTTAGACTTTGATATTATTAATCGGTTCTAGTTTCATTTCTGTTCCTGTGATAAAATATCCTGACAAAAAGCAACACGGGGTAGGGAAAACTTAATTTGGCTTAAAATTCAAGGTTACAGTCCATTGGTGCTGGAGGTCACAAAGGCAGACTCTTGAGACAGCAGGCCACAGCACATTCACTGTCAAGAGCAGAG
This sequence comes from Ondatra zibethicus, assembly GCA_004026605.1. Lineage (NCBI taxonomy): Eukaryota > Metazoa > Chordata > Mammalia > Rodentia > Cricetidae > Ondatra > Ondatra zibethicus. The sequence goes on along the minus strand of PVIU01016693.1, from coordinate 20,183 downwards.
AAAAACACAGTCAAGCTGCCTGTTGCTTGCTGCTAATGCTCAGCTAGCTTTCTTCTCTCTTATACAGTTCCAGGCCCAGACCAGAAACTGGTAATGCCCACATTCAGTGCGGCTCTTTTCACCCCTATTAACAAGCAAGACAATCTGTCATAGGCCAACCAGATCCTGATATTTCCTTATTTAGGTTGTCTTCCCAGGTGATTCCGGGTTTCGGGAAACAGACATTTAAAATTAACCACCATGAGACTGAAGAGAGGGCTCAGCAGTTAAGAGCACTGGCTCCACTTACAAACGACTCAAGTTTTCTTGCTTGCACCCATGTCAGGCAGCTCACAGCTACCTATCCAACACCTCCTTCTGCCCTCCCACAGCATTACATTCACCTGCACAAACCCACAGACACAAGCACACGGACTGAAATAAAAAAAAATAACCTTTAAAAAATCTTATCATCTCAAATATTTTTATTGAAACATATTTTTATATGATATTCTGATTATATTTCTACCTCCCTCAACTCCTCCCAAGTCCTCTCCGCATCCCCATCCACATCCCCATCCACAAAAATCCATGTCCTTCCTTCCTCCTTCCCTCCCTTCCTCCCTCCATCTTTCTTTCTTTTTCTTTCTTTCTTTCTTTCTTTCTTTCTTTCTTTCTTTCTTTTGTTCTTTCTTTCTTTCTGTCATTAGAAAACAAACAGGCATCTAAAAAGTCATTATGTGAAGAAAATAAACCGAATTTGTAGTCGTGGGGATAGAATTTGGCAGAAGCCAAAAAACGTAAGACCTTGGCATTTGTAAACTGTGTTTATGGTTTTGGGGTCTAATGAGTTTATTCTCTAGTTGTTCTCCTTTAATGTATCTGAGAAAGGCTAGACCTTCACATAAGCCTACTAACTATTAAAGGATTTAAGCCTACAGGAGACTATATAAGCATCTCTAAGGGCTAATGTGATGAGTCGCGGTGATGCCTCAAGAATAATATACTTAGAGCAGTGCTTCTTAACCATCCTAATGCTGTGACCCTTTAAGACAGCTCCTCTTGTAACCCCCAACCATAAAATTATATTCATTGGTACTCCATACTGTAATTTTGCTACTGTTGTGAATCTCAATGTAAATATTTTAGATACAGGATATCTGATATGCAACCACTATGAAAGGGTCATTCTAACCCCAAAGTGGTCACAACCCACATGTTCAAGAACCACTGATTTAGAGAAATAATAAACTTCTCAAATTCTGGATTTAACTTTACCAAGTAAGGTACCTTCCCTCTGTGGAGTATTCTAACCCATGTTCACCCCAAAGCTTTTCCATAGAAAACATAGATTTGTTTTTATGTTATACCCTCACCCCATCCCCTTATACTTTAACGCCTATGTGTTGATTGCATGAAAAGGTTTAAATGTTGACTTTAGCTAATGAGCCACTGTAAATCACAAATATCCACAACCCAACTGCCTCCCCCACCTCATCCTTTTCCCTTTTCCCATTAGATCTACAAGAAGAGATCAGGAGTGCTTTGAATGAATAGCTTTATTTAGTATACATTTATGTAAATATATATTTACTAATCTACTACTATTTCCATACCCCCGTCACCACACTATCCCCTTTCCTTTTTGCCCCTCCTCTCTTTGATATAGAATACATAGTCACACATTAAATTAGAGTAGAGAGAAATGACAGCATTAGTAGATAATATTTAAAGCAACGGTTACAGGTAAACAAGTAACAAGCATATTGGTAGGAATATGTTCATTCTCCTGTTGTAAAATGGTAAGATTTCTTTCTTTCCCTTTGCGAAGGGGTAATTCATCAATATCACTTCAGGGAGCTTTATTCCTCTTTCATTTGAGTAGAATATGACAGCGTCAGTCTTTCTCCCAGAAGGCTTCAGTTCCACACAGTCCGTATCACTAGCAGGTTTGAATCAAGCAGCAAGTGTCTGATGTGCCTATGCGCACATGCCTAGAATATATTCCATACTTCCACAGAGCTGTGCGCAAAGCTGAAAAGCTGAAAGCATTAGGGTATCAGCAAGTTTAGTTCCATTCCACGGGGAGGAGGACTGTACAGACAGGTAATGGATAACTAACTACTATATAGACTCTAAATTTAAAGATTTATTTTATTCTATTTTTTATTTAAATATTTTTATTCTGGGGTATTTCTACACAGACTTTCCTTTGAGTTACATTGCAGGTACAAAAGCATTTACAGCCCAGTCTAAAATTACAAGTACAGTAGTCAGACTTGTTACTTACAAAATCCTATTAAATCAAAAGCCATGAGGCACAGTATCTCTCTACCTGTTGCCTTCTAAGATCTTTCTATAAAAATAAACTGGTAAACTTTATTTCCAGGAGGTCTCATCACAAAAGAGCAGGGAATTCATTCCAGATGCTACATTTCAACAATCCAATTAACATAAATCAATTTACATAAATCTGAGCACAGACACTTTCACTCGGGCCTGAATATATTATGTCAGGCAAATTTCACCAGGCTAATCCACACCGTTTCCTCCATGTGCACCTTGAGCAGCCAGATAAGGCTCTTCTTTCCTTTAGTATTGAGCTTCCTTTAAAATGTCGAAACTTTATAGAATACCCCAGAAGGTTTTAGTTTTTCAATACTGCGTAAAATCTTGAAAATGAACACTTATTGATAACTATCATAAGATCTTATTTTGAGAATTATAATGCAAAGTCATAATTACATACATGATACTACTATTACTAATATAAGGGAAGTAACCTTGAAATAGAAACATAGAAGTCTGTGAATAAGAAGTATTAGAATAAACAACATCATTTATATTCTCATATTGTTTATGCCAGGTATATTTTCTTTCTTTCCCAATGTATGCCAGATGACATCAGGATTTCCATCTGTGAATCTTTGCCTCAGAGTCTAGAGATGTTGAGAGTCTTCAGAAACAACAAAGTTGTGACAGCTTACGTGACCTAATATACTATACTGCGTGTTGGCGTATGTGTGTGTAGTTATATATTTATATTAGTATATGTATATGCATTTGTAGAACTTTGTGTGATACTGTGGAAAGATAACTTAACTTAGAAGATACACGGGAATTTACAGTGAAAGAGACTGTCAGATCAAAACACATAAGAATGTGCATGTCACATATACAGTGCCCGAAACATGATTACCAGCATCCCAGATATCTATGCCATTAGAGGAATTCCCCGCTCCAAATTGTCCTGTTAACGTTGAATATCAGACAGGCTACATGTAGATCTTACGCTCATCGAAGCATTTCTGTAAATACCCTAATTTGTACCAAGATACAGTTTCTTGGCATTTAAAACATGTAATGCATGCATTTGAACTTGTCAAAGGGGAGAATCTAGCAGTTTCTCTTGTCTGCCACTTCTGGTACACTCTCTTTGTTCACTTGTACATTTCAAAAGTCATGTCTCTCGAGTAATGTGACACTGCTAACACACAGGCAGTAAAGGATATGAACCGTTGTCTCCAGAAGTGAAAAAAGATATTTAGATGTTTTTAGAAACAGATAATATTTACACAACAGTTTTGCTGCTGCCTTCCTGGTAGCTTCCAGATAACCTTTGTTCAGAAAAAGATTGGCTAGGGTGAGTGGTGCAGTCTGTGTAAAAAGACACACATGGGGTTTAGAAACCATGTGACCACAGTTCTTTAGCACCATGCCCGAACCCACAGAGCTAAATGGCTGCACATGGGTTAGAGCCTAGGATCTAGAGCTCTTTGGCACGATGTTCCAACCAAATGAGCCCATTCAGCCAGAAACTTCTTACAATTGTAGCACCCTCAGACCTGGCTGGGTACCCAATTCAGATTAGGTGCTGCGGAAAAACATCTAAACAAAGGCCCATGTGAAATTGAAACTATTCGTTTGCCCAGTTCTTCAAACATCCATACACCACCAAAGCTGTTGCTTTAAGTTCTGAGTCTGTCAAGTTTCCAGCCAAATCAGCAGCAAACCTTGAAGCTGGATTACCTGGAGCACTCCAGTTTCCAAGCCTTACTGGGGAGTGAAAGAAGTGTGAGTCTATGTACAGAATAGAGACAGAGATGGGGAAGGACTTTCTTAGGAAGGATAGAACATTAAGTTAAAGCATAAAGCACAAGGTTCATTTAAATTACAATAATAGCCCTTTACCCAAATTTCTCCTAAGTCTGAACAGGAGAAGAAGGCTACCAGAGCCAGGTAAAATCCTTCTAAGACTCATGGGGTGCTCAAGCAAAATTCAACTTTGCTTTCTCCGTGTGGAGAGGCAGAACCATAAGAAGTCACCCCATTATCCTGGGAAACTTCTGTTCTATCAAATATGAATGAAAAGGAAATAGATATATCTGTCCTTAAGATAATCAGAAGTATTTACATAGCATGTTGGAAAATACACAAGCAGAGCTCACTACTCACAAAGACTACTAATCACCAAAACAGCTGAAGCCGAAAGATCACAGGTAGGTTGGCAGTTCATATTGGTCATAATAGAAGATGTGGTCATTTTTCACCCTAAAGCTACTCCAAATATGTATACCTGTACTGCAGTAATACAAGTTCATTGTTTTTACAATTGGGGTATTAATGATAGGTCAGGAACAATGGATTAAATTAAAAGGATAAAAGGGAAGCAGAAAGAGACAAAGGAATGAAACTGAGTTTAAACTTCAATTAGGTCTTTCTCCCAATTTATCCTTGATCTTAAAAGGGACATGACACTATGGCAAGTATGGTAATTTACCAGAAACATTTGAAGTTCTGAACCCCCAAAACCACCACATCTTTCCACTATGTGAAAACTGAATAGTTGGAATCATTACCTCATTTTTTGATCCTAAAAACCTGTACATACCTTACCAACCAGGAGATATCTCAGACAGATAACTTGTCATTGTTAAGGAGACTTTTAAAACAAGAAGAAAGATAGTAGTGGAGAAAGAAATGGAAGAAGAGGATGAGGTGAAAGAGGAAAAGGATGAGTAGAAGGTGGAACAGGAGCAAGGGGAAGGAAACGGACAAAGGCTAGAAAGGAGATGGGGAGCAACCAGAGGGAGAACAAAAATACTGAGGAGGAAGCAAAGAAGAAGAGAGGAAAATGAGGACCCCAAGTCCAATTCTCATCCTGGTATCATCTTGACACTTGCAACCATGAATGCTGTCCAGAGGACCTTAGTAACATTGTCTCCAGAAGAATGGCAGTGACAGGATGAGGTATCACTTCCTCCTCCTCCTCTCTTCTGTTGAGTTGAAATTGTCCATAAGCTAAAGAGATGGGGATAATTAAAACAACAGTAAGCACATTATATTTTCTCTTTTTCCAGAAAAAGAAAGACAAAAGTAGAGAGTACAAATTTACATGAAACAAAGTATGAAACTAAATGTATAGTCAGAAACACGGAGGAGGTTTGGGATTTTGAAGTGTGAACTTGGGCACTTCAATTTTTCTTGCATTCAGAGAGAAGCTGTCACCAAATTGTTGTACAGCAACCTGAGGAAATAACTCTGATTACATGGGGTGAATCACTTCACTGCCTCATCTGTTCCTGGGAATCTGTAACATTTCCTATCCTCGCTACCACAGAAGAGAAGATAAGACCAAGGTGCTTCAGGTTCCCAGAGCATCCTGTGAAATTTCAGAAATGATACCTTAGTCTCCTAGCATTTCCATGGAAACATAGTAATGAAATCAGTCTTGTGTGCATCTAAATAAAATATAAATAATAATATATAGGAGCTCACAGAGCTCCTAAGGCCTGCACTATCTGTAGACAAGACAATATATGGGTGGTACTCAAAAACAATAATGAATTCTAATTATTTTGATCTTGTCATACCTCAGATATTTTGATAGTCAGTCGCGGTCTGGGCAGCTTAAACTCTAGGCACTGCGTGGAGAAAAGAGATTTCCACTGCTGGGGAAGGAGGGGGACTGGGCAGCTCATCAAAATCTTTGAATCGTGGGAATTTGGGGACTCCTGGATTGGGATCTTCGGAGGCAGGGGGATGGGTATGAGATGCAGAGCTCAGTCGGCGATGCTCTCCCCTAAGGCGGCTGATTTTATCTAGCAGCTTCTTCTGGATTTCCATGATGACCTTCTGCACTTCAATACGGAAGCTATCACTGAGCCAGCAATAGATGTAGGGGTTGTAGCAGGAGCTGCTAATTGCTAGCCAGTGGAGGAAAAAGTAGAGACCATTGTGGCTTGAGATGGTTTCACTGGATAGCAGCACCAGGTACACATTGAGGGGGAGCCAACTGATTGCATAGAGAAGCACTACTATCATCAGCATCTTTAGGGTCTGCTTCTTCTTCCCACGCTGGCAGATGTAAGTGTGGATATTGATATCATCGACAGCATCATGGATCCACAGCTTTTTGGCCACATGAGCATAGACACCCACCAAGACCAGCAAAGGCAACATAAAGAAGATCAGAAAGGTGCCTAGGTCAAGGTACTTCCATGTGGATTTTGAAGTATATGGGAAACTGGGGAGGCAGGCAGTTTCCTCAGTTGTGTTTCTAGGTTATGAGAGAGAGAAAACAAAACCAATGATTTAGTCTTTTCCTTAAGGCAATTAGGTCTTAAGGTTGAGATGTATTTACTGTTTGTGTTGTGTCTGCATTGAGCATAAAACCAGGAGAGCCAGGATTCAACTTACCCAGGCTTCTCATGTACCTATAGGAAAACCATGGCCCCCAAAATGGAAATTTTAGCCCACTGTCTTGAGAGTTTTAGGGAAATAATGACAAATTACAGTTTAGAAGAATTTTATTTTTCTACCTATGTTTTTAAATGTGTTATTCTAGCTTCTATTTCCTAAATCATTCCTTATGGCTTCCAGGGTCTTGGGCTGCTAGTATAACAGCATTCCTCTCATCCCATGATCCTCTTACCCAATTTCCACCTGGTAAAGCTTCTGGTAAACAGCATGTGGCAGTGCAGCACAGGTGCTCACAATCCAGATGACAATGATGCAAACGTTGCCTTGCATGGGACTAAACCGGGACTTCAAAGGATATAGCATCACCTGGGGAAAAAAGGACCCCATCCAGCTTAACAACTCAAATTAAAGTTAGACATCAATAAACTGCAATTCTGATAAAAGGGTACAAAGACTTAGTATGTAGGTGGTAATGTGCTTTATGGACTAGTTCATTTGACATGTATGTGGCATTTTGCTCATGAAATTACAGCACTGCTACGTTTCAAGAAATCTGGAATCCAAGTGAACTGACTTCAAAACTCCTCTTTGTCTGCAGTTCTGTGGAGAAAGGAAACAGATGTCCAGTAGTGTGACTTATTTTTTCTTTACCTTCTAATGGGTATGACAGTATTCTACATATTCCTTCATCTACTCATCTACCTGGCTTACTCCATGGCTTTTTCTCATGCCCTCCCATCCCCTCTCATCCCCTCCCATCTTGATTCCTTCATAGGCACTTTTTTCCATCCTCTCTCCTTTGCTCTATGTTCCTGTTCCTGGCTATCCCTCATCTTTTTTCATATAGCTTTCTTATCTGGATCTAATCACATACCATTCATTCCTTTGGTCTTCCCATGCCACTCATTTTCTGTCTCCCTCCTAAATGATTAACTATGCAATGACCACAGCTTCTTCTCCCTTGCCTCTCTTCCTTTTAATTGACTTCAATCTTTCTTCTAGCTCTTTCCTCAACTCTATTCATCAGCCACTTTCCCCCTCAATCTTTCCTCACAGACTTCATTCCCACCTTCCTTACTAAACTCTCAGACAGGTCTAATACTACATCTACATTCACTTATCCATGCCCTCTTGCTTCCTTTAGCCAGTCCTGCAATGCAGCAAAGAGGAAATTTTTCCCAAAGAACATGTATCATGTGTTTATTGCCACATCTCTATTCCCACAGCACCACAGAAAAGATGGTAGGGTTTTTTTTTTTTAGGTTTAATTTGGTGAAGTTTCGTATTTCACCATCTTTCAATATCACCAAATTACACATGAACATTTACATATATAAACTCGAGAACTTGGAAAACTTTGTAGATTTCTTGTGACCTCACTTTTCTCCATACATCTAAGAGGATATCTTAGGCAAGGTCTGGGAGGCACATACCCGATGTCGATCCAGGGAAATAGCTGCCATGCTCATCACAGTTACATAGGCACATGAGTACTGGGCAAAGCGACTGAGGTGACAGGTCATCTTTCCAAACACCAAGGAATGACACAGATAGCGCACCTGTAGGAAAAAAAGGTTTGGTGATGCACAGGAACTCAGCCCTGTGTCCATCCCTCTCAAAAGCCCCAAGACACAAATAAAAGTCTCCTTGTTTCACCAAAATGCTGCTGTCATTCTCCCAATAAACAGAGGAGTATTTTTACACTCCAGTTCTCATGCTCATCTCATTTTCTCCCACACAACATTCCGGCTTGAAGACATGGAGGGACACTAAATCACAAAGCCTGTTAACTACATTCAAGTCCATGCACAACCATTGAAAGGTGGAGAAACAGGGTTAATCTTTATGACAAAACTTGGTTTCATACATTAGCCCAAAACTCACTAGCAACAGGTCCCACTGCCTCCCTGGGCAGCCCAATAGTCTCTCAGTCTCTACCATGGCAAGGGATTAATTCAGCGACGCAACAACTATCCTGCCAGTCTTCCTAACACATTTTCAAGCCCTTTTCAATGTTTCTCAGTTTTTGTTCTATTTCTTATGAAAATGTTCTCCAAACCAAACCAGCCCTTTCTAACTCTCCCTCCCTCTGACCACACAGCACCGACTGTGGCAAGTACCAAGTTTACTTCAGTTCTTGTCCCACTCCCCAGGTTACCCTCCTCAGTACCCCAGCTTACCATAGTGAAGGGAGAGCTGAGAAGAGCGAGCATCATGTTGGTCACAGAAATGTTGACAACGAGGAGACCGGTGGCAGTATGGACTTTCTTGTACTTCATAATTATATGGTTTAAGACCCAGTTGCCTATGATGGCAGCAAAGACCACTATGGTGTACCCTACCACTAACCAGAACTGCACCTGATCATCCTGGGATACAATTTCCAAATCTAGGGGACCTGACGTGTCGGCCAGGTCTCCCGTGTTTTCCCTGTGGCCTGGCGTCTTGGACAGTACACCAGCACGCCCCACCGCAGATGCGGCATTGGACACAGCCTGAAGTACCTGGGAAGTAGTGGATGTGATCAAGTCATCAAAACCACTAGGTACACTCAGGGCTTCTGGAGTCAGCTCATCCCCGTAGCTCATGGTGCCAGGGCTCTGGAAAGCCTCTTGGGGCATTTCTGTGGTTGGTTCTTCCATCCCAGTGCCTTTAGTGGACCGTGAGGTCCCTAAGCTATTTGCCCAGGAGCCTCTCAAAGAAGGGAGAGGGCAAGTTGAGGCCGTAGACCGACAGACAAACAATCTATTCAGTGCCCTGGAGCTCTGAGCTGATAAGGTGTTCTCCAAGGTGTCTGGAGCAGGGAGGGGGGAGAAATACCAGGAACCAGCAAAAAAGACTGGACCTGCTCAGGGTGGGCAAGTGCGCAGAGCTGGGCAGCTGAACACAGGACAGGCTGTCTGCAAACGCTCTTCCTGGATAGTGCCCACAGCACCTGCTCCAAACTGGAGATGGCGTCAGGCTTCCCTCAAGCACAGATCCTCCTCCATGCTGCCATTGATTATTCCTACCCAATCTCTGTTGCCTTCAGTCAGTCATCAGTCTTTCTGTCCAAGGCCCGCTGGCGCTGTGGGCAGGGCGGAGTCAGGCAATGCCACTCCAGCTCCAAGCCCGTGCAAAGCCTGCTCTCGGCAGCTGCCCTTTATAGAAGTCCAGGGCCCGCGCTGGAGCCAATGGGGAGCCGCGACTCAACCCCCGCCCTGTCCTTCTGGGCTGGGGAGTCTGAGAGGCTGACAAAGTCTTTGTCGCTCCTGTCTCAAGCCCCTCCTTTTGCTGCTCTTCTTAGCTCTTCCTTTTCTAATCCTGCAGTTGGGAACCTGGATTTATTGTTAATGGGCTCTTCTTTTAACATCGCCCTGCCTTATAATTTGAATCCAGCATCTCCTGACTTTCCCTTGCTTTCTGTTTCTTTTCTGCATCATCGCTCTAGGCACGACTGGCTGTGACACAGGTACTGAACGGAGGCTGTGGAGACTGCAGTCGCATCTGGACCAGCATGCCAGTCAGCTGCCTGGGGAGAGTGGTCGATATGAAAGATTTGCACAGATGTGGGGCTTTCACAGAGAGAACGAACGAGGCAGGGTGCAACTGGCGAGTCAGGAGGGAAGTTTAGCTTATGAGAAGCAAGAAAGAGTCACCTGGGAGTGGGCTCAACACGATGTTCTGCTATGTCTAGCCACAAAACTGCATGCCACTGACCAGGGAACTGTGCTTCTGGCCTCTGGAAACAGGGCACTATTATCTGCCACCCAGAACGTAACTCTTTCGGAAGCTAGACTGTGTCGGATTAGTCAGCTTTCTAAACGGTTCGGTTTGTCCCTCAGGAAGATTTAGGATTTGGGAAGCTTCTGCATATCAATGATGCTAAAATCTAAACAGCAGGGAGAGGGAGATGTATCCTAGTTATTGAGGGTGGCAGTGGAAAACACTCTAGGAGTAGTGACCCCAGACCAGCCTTTCCCTTGGAAATTTTTAGCGACATCTCCATTCCAGAGGTGTTAAAGTCACAACCAGAACAACGAAGTTACCTCCTTAAAAGGATGGAGGGGATTCTGGTCTTTTAGAGCGTGCCATTTTCCTACCATCTGCCACCCCTCTTCCAGCAATTGATGATTAGAAAAACTGGAATAGATAGGTTATAGAAGGTCGGGGGGAAATACTTGAAGCACCAAAATTAAAAATGAGAAAGGGCATTCAGATACCTCTACTGTGCAGTAAGCAGCACTCTGTTTAAGAAATCCTGGTGTTTGTTACAGCCAGTCTCGTGACTTTCTAGCCACCCTTTACTGCCCAGAGACTACACAGCTATTCTTCTGGAGGAAGACACCTGATCTCAAGAATTTCAATAATTACTGATTAAGAAATAAGCAGGAATCAATTTAGAACTATCACCATCATCATTGCCCATCAAAGACCACAAAGGAGCTATGATGCAGATAAGCAAACTTCTGGGTGTTTGCACTGAACACATCTTGCTGATTATAAATTAAGAAAGTAAGAATGGTTTGAGGCAGATCTGAGGGTGTTGCAATATTCCTGGGATGTTGTGGCTGTTGGGGAGATGGTGGAGGATGGGCTAGTACTGAGTAGCAGATCAGAGAAAAACAATTTGTGTTTTGTTTGGTGACTCACGGAGATGAGACACATACATAAACACATTTGAAGGAATTAGTAAATCGTAATTCTGTCACAGGGACCCATTCTAGAGAAGGCACTAATTCAGGGATTTTAGACCAATCTCTTCGCAATAGTTTTATAAGGAGTTTGTCAAGATACAACAACTCAATGCTAACCTGACTTTCAGGACCCCAAAGAGCTTAAGATATTATGAAAATGATGGGTTAAGATGAAACTTCTAAAATCTAATCAGAATGCAAAAGAGTAAGTATCAGGGTTCTGATATGGAGATCCAGACATGCTAAGGCAGGATCAAGACTGCTGATCTACCAGCTCCTCCCACCCCTTTTCCACATAGTTACTATAATATTATATATAAGATAGTGTATATTATTTTTGCATATAGTTAATTCTTTGAGAATTTCATATTATATTTTGATTCTATTAACCCCCCCACACTTCCTCCTAGGTCTAATGTTCATTCCACATTTACCTCTTTTTTTAATACTCATTCTTTAAAACCTAGTTGTCATGCTCTTTGAGCCAGAGATTCTAGAGCTCTCAAAAAAGTGTTGGGAAGACTCACCTCTCATACAAATGTAAGATCCACACAACACTGCTAGTAGTGAATTCTGCAAAGACAGATATTATGTGTATTGCATCACACTAACATTATCACACATTTTAAAACTTGGATACATTTTTATTACCATGTATTAATTGTTTATAGCTTGGGGTTCAGTAAGAAAATGATATATGTGCATATCTCATTTTTATCCACTATTGTCTATTATCCATTATTGTTCTCCATGGGGCCCACTGGTCTCCCTTCTTTTCTCCACATAATCCCCTTTTTAATTTTATCACTTTTTCATCTAATTTATAAATAAGATATTTGTCTTTTTTGTTTTGTTGGATTTTTAAAAAAGCATCTTGCCATGCTGGCAAGGCTAACCTTAAACTTCTGATCCTTTTGCCTCAGCCTCCTGAATTCTGGGATTACAAGCATGTGCCACCAAATGTGGTACGATACTTGTCTCTGTGAATTTGGCTTATTTATCTTCGAAACCACCACTGTATCTCTTTTTCCTCATTTCATGTCCTGATGTACATATGGTATCTTCTTGGCCCTTAAGTCTTCAATATCTATCCATCAGCTATCTGAGACCTTGCAAAGGGGATTACAACAGTCAGTATCCAGAGAAATTCCTGGGGTCAGTAAGCCATTTATGTTCCCAGTCTATCAATGGAAGAAGGAATCAGGGATTAAAAGAAGAGTTCACCATAGTGTCTATTTCTAAGAAGCCAAACATCTCACTAAAGGGAGGAACCCATACCCAGGAAATACTTAATTGAGGCAAGCATACGATGTGCAGACAGTCAATGATAAAGGAACAAATAGTACAGGATGTGATCTGAGGAAGCTTTGCAGATAAACTAGCACTTGATCTGGGGTTTGAATAACCCAAAGGACAGAGACGGGCAGACAAAGGAGAGCAATTAAACTTCAGCCCCCAAATTAGGTGTAAGACAGAGAGAGGAAATGCTTCTGGTTTGTTCCAGGTAACAAAAATAAATGTTTTGAATCGAGAGTTTAGCATTTCTTGTTTCTATGCATTTAGCTATTACTGCAATGTTTTCTGAGTATCTCCATGGAGACAGTGGAGTTGCAAGTTGAAGAAAATCATTATATGGCGTGGCTGGAGCAAGAAGGAAGGATGCTCTGTACAGTAAGAGCCAGAATAAGCACTTCTCTTTATGTACTACTTCCAAGTTATCCGTATGTCTTGCAGATGCACATTGTTCTCCCTCTGCATTGCTTTTTTTTCTAGTCTTTTATACAAAATTAGACATTTATGTTGAAAAGGGTTTCTGCAATTCTCAGATGTGTTCAACCTTCTCTCCAGGTTTTCATGCTGAGCCATAGTATCCAAACCAAATGTTGTCACACAACACGTTGATTGGTCCTATCTATAGAAAATACAGGCCAGACTTATCTCATTTGGAGTCTGTAAAATTCATTCCAGTGCTTAACCACAAATAATCTTCAGCACTGGCAAAACAGCTCTAAGTTGGTATAACTGTATGCCTCTGTCTCAGTATAGACCACTTCCACCTGTGCTCCACAATGACCATTCTCTCTTCTGTAAAATTACAGCTTATGGGGTTTCTTTGAGTCTTAAATATGAACAAAGTGATTAACCAAACTAAATCACCAGTAACAAGAGCAAAACACATCTTTTACTAAACCACTGGTGTCAGTAATACCTTGCTTCCCAAATCCACATTGGAAAACAACTTTCTCATGGAAATTTTATGCCCCACTTCCAGCCTGAATACTGGCAAGGGAAAGAAAATGTCACACCTGCTTTGGTCGACTTCAACACTCAACAAATCTTAAGTGACATTCTCCTTTCAAACTAAAAGTCCATTGAACGAGGAAGATCTACCAAATTTGCCATTGATCCTGACACCTGCTTTATCTTTCTAAGACAAGAAGTTCATGGACAAAGGGGCAAATTCTGATGCAAATAATTCCTTGGGGCTCCCCTTTCCCCTTGCTGTGTTTTTTTCCGTCTTTCTCTGTTTGAGTTATCCTTTTGAAAACTTAACTTCCCTTCATCCAAATGTCTTTACCTAATATCTGCCTCCCATTAGCTATGGACATGCTAACTGGTGATGGTCTATCCCTTCCTAACTTCTAACATTTCCCAAAACTGATTTCCCACTGAATTGGTCCCTCTTCTACTGGGAGATGATGAAAACTAGTAAAATCACAAAACCAACTACCCCCTTTGGATGTTGTTTAGGGCTCACAAGCCTGCATCATCATGGTCAGAAACTCTTCCTGGGGTAGTTAGTACCCTTTGCTGTTTCACCTGCTCTCGTGTAAAAATCCAGAGCCAGATCCTGATTTGATCCCACATTTCCTCCTTTCTGCTGGATTTCATTCTCTTTGCTCTTCTCAAAAACAGTCCTTGATGATTCATACCTAATTTCCAAGTACAAAGACTGCCTTTGCAACAAAACCTATTATCTCCAGTTTGATAATCAAAAAGTATAGCCAAATACTCTTCTGTCCAGCGGATCACAGAAGGCTAAATGAAATTTTGGTCAATGTGGTTACGAGCATATTCAGCCCTAGCAAATCTGACAGGCTGAAAAAAATGTCCAATGGAAGAATAGCAGAATCATTGACAGGAAGAGGTGAATAGTCAAAGGAAAAGCCTATTGTGATATCATTTTAAATGACGATGGAGGTTATTTTGCTAGCAACTGTTGAGAATGATAAGAACTCAATGAGACAGCCAAAAGTGGATTCCTGAGTTAAAGATTCCTGTAATTATTAGTTATAACATCACAGAAACCAGGAAAGGCATTGCATTTTCAAAATGTCATCCAGACTCAGCTTTCACTCGCCACAGATAAACAAACTAGCACCCTATATTTATTTGTTTTAATGCAAATTTGAGATGGTTTAGCGCTGCACTAAGCCAAGACCTTTACAGAGATTTCCAGCCTATGACCCTACTTTGTCTCCCTGGGTCCACACATAATCAGTTTAATTGCTTCCTCATGCAATACTTTAGGCATTTCAAGACTCTCTTCATATTTATGTGGAGCCTCATCTGTTCATAACTATTAGAGAAGACAGAGCCTTGTAACATAAAGGATATAAATAAAGAAAAAAATCTCTAATACCAGAGACAGAAAAAAAAATGAAGTGGACAGAAATCAATGTAGGCAGCATCAAGTGTCTATTTGGAAAAGACATAGGTTTTCCTGGGCTTTCTTCTCAGAGATGTTTCAGTGATGACAGAAAGAAAGGCAGGAAAGGAAAAGGGCAAAGAGATCTGATCTTATAAAAGGTGTGGAGACAGGACGAGCAGACTTCCTTCAGGCTCTTTGTTCATGTAAGTAGCTCTCACTGTAAGCACTGTGCCAGAAAAGGCCAGGGGAAGGTCGCTGGCTAGAATGTTCTGTCCAGATGCTACACCATCTCAAATTTAAGGGTTTGAAACTTAGTCCAAAGCTTCTATACAGGTTTTAGATAGTCAGTGACTCTAATGTGTGTGTGAGTGTGTGGTGTGTGAGGAAAGAGTACAGAGCTTTTTAATAGAGCTTTGGAGAAGCCATTAATACATTGATAAGAATCTCACTGTGAGTCAAGTCTCCCACCTTCAAGTATATATCGCTAAGGAAGCTGAGGCCCCAGCCAATTTCATGCACTATTCCTCCCCTTCAATTATTCATTGCCAGAAAACTAAAAATCAGAAAATTTTCATTCAGGTGATTGTGCTTATATTCACATAACATTTAAATGATAAAATTAAAAAGCAGTAGGTCACACAAAAAGGACAAAAGACCACCTTCTTACATACAGGGACACTAAAGCCAATAGATAGAAGGAAAATGTCACAAAGGATGAGTCATCACTAGAACCTAAGACCCCTAAGTGCTGTCTGCTCCAACACTTTTCCCTGCATTCAATCTCCTCATTTACTGTGCTTGTGACTGTGTGTTCTGTTTCGTTGTTTCATATCACTTCTTCCTGCCCCAAACAAGCTGGTTGTTCTTGTGTGGTCTTTGTTTGGCACACAGGAGACCACTAGTAAATATATGTTAAGTGAGAACATGAGTGATGGCTTTTATTTGTCTCACTAATTTCAGAATCTCAAAGTCTGGAAGTTCCTGAGAGCCATCTAAAGAATCCTCCCATGTCTTTTGGTTCAGAGAATGGTATCTTATGAACTTTGTCCTTTCATAGTTGAGAGTTGTGAACAGTGACTTCTGAATCATGTTTTGTCTAACCTGCATGGTAATCAAAATTAGCCTAGGGTGGCTGTGTAGCCCTGTCTGGTCTTCGTAGAGAAGGAAAGATTGTATTTCAGTTTATAAGTTACACAGCTCATCCTTGACAGCAAGTACTCAAAACAAAAGCTGTCAGAGGAATGCTGCTTGCTGGCTTACTCATAGGCTCATGCTCATAGCTAGGTTTGTTATATAGTCAATGACCATCTTCCCAGGGAATAGTGCTACCCATGGTGGGGTAGGCCTTCCTACATCAATTAACAAAACAATGCCTCATAGACATGCCCACAGACCAATCTGATCTGGGCAATCCCTCAACTGAAATTCCATTCTCATATAATCCTAGGTTATATAGTAAGTTGACAGTTAATGCTACCTAGGGCAGTATATACACATTCAAAAACGTACCAAATCTTTTCTTCTTTTAATCTCTAAATGTACCAGAGATGGGGAAGGCAACTCTTAGGTGCACCTTCCAAACACAGCAATTTTGAGTAGAAGACATAGAAAGGCAAAAGTACAAGCACATAAGGATAAGATTGTAGCATGCAGCAAACAATTTGCCTCCTTCCAGCTTAGCAATGAACCATACGCCACTTGCCAAACTTTCCATTAAAGTGTTTCTCATAAACAATATTCAAATATTTTGTATTGAACAAGATGAACAAAATAACTATCATTATAGACTTTTCATTCCCATGGGGAAAATTAACAACAGGTTAGTGAACAAGTAAACTGAATATTTTTATAGAAAATGCTATGAAGAAAATATGAGTCATATAAAGAAAGTGGCTGAGGTGTATGTGACTCATTGGACTTCATGAGTTACGCCACTCTGGGAAGGCAATATGAGGACTGATACGTAGAAAAAATTAGGATTCAATCAAGCAAAAATAAAAGGTAAGTGGTTGGTATCCCTGGTAGCAGGAAAAACAAGTGAAGAGGCCCTGACTTGAGAACAAATTTGGAGTGTTTAAGAAACAGGAAAAAAAAGGCCAGCATTAGGATGAAAATAAAAAGCAAAAAGAAAGTAATAGGTAATATCAGAGTTCTTCACATCTTCAAAGAACAAAAAGGATTCTATTAACGAACTCTTACTAACACAAAAACTTTTACTCTCTTTTGGTATGTATACATGATTGTGTGAGGGCATGTATGCATGCACATACCTGTGCAGAGGAACGCATGTTGGGAACATGCACACTTGTGAGCGTGTATATATGGAAGCCAGACATCAACGTTCAGTGTTTTCCTCAATCACTTTCCATCTTAGTTTTTGAGATAGTCTTTCACTGAACATGGAGCTCAGTGGTTAGACTGCCCGACAAGCCCCAGATGTCTGCCTTTCCAGCACTTGGATTAAGGTATACATCACAACACTGGACTTTTATGTGGACTTTGGGGATCAAACTCAGTTCCTCATGCTTATGCAGCAAATACTTTAATGACTGAGCCACCTCCCCAACACCAACTTATCTAACATTTTAGGTACCCTCTTAGCCTTTGGATCATCTAATGAAAACCAGAACCTTGCGGGTACATGGATGTATACCCATTTCATTGACAAGGAAAGTGAAGTTCCAATGTATGAAAGTGTCATGTATCTGTTCCCATAGTCACTTGTTTATTTTTTCTTCGTTTATCTTATCTTCTGGCCACATTTATTATTATTTCTTTTTAATGCAGTCTCCTAAAATCCCTCTTGACCAGTTCCTGTAATGCTACAGCACTTTTTTCCCTGAGTTCAGCCAGCTGACATACAGGCAAGGGCTGAAAGTTTGAGGAGACAAGGCATAAAGTACAGCCACGCTGTCTGTATAGGCTGATTGTGTATGCTGGTAAGATTCAATCCCTGCTGGTGACACTGGTCCTTCACATTGGAGGTAAGACACTGTCCACCAAGACAAGTGAGAGAAATTAGGCTGAAAAACAGTAGTTATAGATTCAGGCAGCATCCAAAAATGCTGTCTGGAGAAGGCAGTGTGCTTGGCTGGGAGCTTCTCTCATTGAAAGCATATTATTCCAAATATCTTTAAAGACATAATTCATATTCTTCTCACAAGAGATCACCAAACAGGCATCTGCCCATCATCTTCCTTTAGCTGATAAATGGAGATTTAAGCAAATTATTATTGTTTTATATTTCTGCATTTTGAGAAGGCAATGTTTACCAAATTTATTCAAATTGGGAACACTCCCCCTCCCTCTTTCACACAGCTGATCTTGATGTTTCTTTGTTTAATGAAAAGAACATTAGTCACTGCTGCCATGAGACCAGGAGTTTTGGTTCCTTTCAGCTCCTTTCATCTTGTAAAAATTGAGAAATGTCACCAAGCGTCACTGAGCCTTGGTTCCACAGCAGTAAAATAAGCATAGTAATCTCTGTCTTTCTACCCTCATATGAAAGCTTAACAGTAGGAAAAAAAACTTATGGCTTGTACAACAAATGTCTTGTTCACACTTATCATTCCATTTGTGTGACACCTGTTAATATTGCTAATGCCTCTTATGTGGTGAAACAGCTCAGTGGTTACTTGAATAGCCCTTGGAATGTTACAATTAGCACACCAGATTGTCGATACCTGTGTGCCCCCTGTTTTAGCCAAAGGGTTGGTAGAATACCATAGCCCAAATGGGAGGCTAGGTCCAGTGGTGATTAGGGACCCTCTTGCTGGAGCAGTGACAAACACAAATATTTATATACCAGTAAACACTGCTTAACAATAAGGTATTTTAACACATGCATTTACCACATGGCTTACTGTGGATTCTTGAATGATCTCTATCAGGTTTGCATCCCCTTATCATGAATATTTGAACTTTTTAATTCAGAAATTATTTTCCAATAATTTTAAAACACTTGGAGGACGATGTGATAAATTCTAGCATCAGAAACCTTGCCATAAACTGAAGAATAAGAGTAGCTCAATTGTCCCAACTTGGTGGGCAAAAGACAATAAAATTATATCCACAACATCTCAACAACATGGTCACCTAAACAAGACTTGAACCATTCTACACAATTGACATCCAGTGTAGATGGGAGAAATTTCATGGGATCCTAAGCCTGTATGAGGAGATAAAAGCATTAGCTACTAAAAAGAGAAAGGAAATTGATCTTCCCTATGGATGAGCCCCTTGATTGGTTTTCTGATACCCACATGATAGGCTGTAGATATATGTTGATTCATTTATATCTACATTTGAAAATAATGGTTAAAGAAGAGGAAGATATACATTTTGGGAGGTAAGTAGACATGGGAGTAGTAGAACGGAAGTGACAGGGAAGAAAATAGTTTCATTGTATTTTTTAGCTCTCATTTATTTTATTTTTCTTTTTTAATTGTTTTTATTGAGCTATATACTTTTCTCTGCTCCTCTCTCTTCCCCCCTCCTTTTCTACCCTCTCCTATGTTCACCACACTTCCAATTTACTCAGGAGCTCTTCTCTTTTTCTACTTCCCATGTAGATTAGATCCATGTATGTCTCTCTTAGGGTCCTTTTTGTTGTCTAGGTTCTCTGGGATTGTAAATTTGGGTTGTTCTATTTTTGGCTTTATGTCTAAACGACACTTATGAGTGAGTATATATTATATTTGTCTTTCTGGCTCTGGGTTACCTCACTCTTTATGATGTTTCTGTAGAAACATCCATTTGCCTGCAAATTTCAAGATGTCATTATTTTTTTCTGCTGTGTAGTACTCCATTGTGTAAATGTACCACATCTTCTTTATCCATTCTTTGGTCAAGGGACATTTAGGTTGTTTTCAGGTTCTGGCTATGACAAATACTGCTGCTATGAACATAGTTGAGCACATGTGCTTGTGGTATGATCAAGCATCCTTTGTATATGTACCCAAAAGTGGTACTACTGGGTCTTAAGAAAAGTTGTTTTGCCGGGTCGTGGTGGCACACGCCTTTAATCCCAGCACTCGGGAGGCAGAAGTAGGTGGATCTCTGTGAGTTCGAGACCAGCCTGGTCTACAGAGCTAGTTCCAGGACAGGCTCAAAAGCTACAGAGAAACCCTGTCTCGAAAAACCAAAAAAAAAAAAAAAAAAAAAAAAAAAAAAAA
>PVIU01016692.1:0-44257 GCA_004026605.1 Ondatra zibethicus | reverse complement strand
TACCTAGCTGGGGACATGCCTGTGGACACCTGGGATCCCCAGGGCCAAGTATCTTGCCATTGGCGGATGGAGAACCCATCAACAATGACACCAGGACCTATCTCTTCTGCATGTATTATCTTTTTGGGAACCGAGTCTTTTTGAATGCACTCCTTCCTAGGCCGGGAGGGAGGGGGGTGGGCCTTGGACTTCCAACAGGGCAGGGCACCATGCCCTCTTTCAAGGAAGCAGGGGGAGGGAGGAGGGGTGGGAGGGTAGCGGGAGGGGACTGGGAGAAGGGGAAGAAAGGTAAAAAATTTTATTTCTTTATGTTTTTGAATGGAAAAAATAAAACAAAACAATGTATGAAAAAAAAGTGTTAGCAGAGTGCTTCTCAGCGGTAAAAAAAACAAAAAAAACAAGGATATCTTGAAATTTGCAGGCAAGTGGACAAAACTAGAGAAAAGCATCCTAAGTGAGGTAACCCAAGCATCGAAAGACAAGCATGGAATGTACCCACTCATAAAGTGGATATTCAGTGTAAAGCAAAGGATAACCAGCCTATAGTTCATAACCCTAGAGAAGCTAGGTAACAAGGAGAACTCTAAGAGAGACATACATGGGTCCCCCTGGGAAGGGGAAATAGATAAGATCTCCCGAGAAAATTGGGAGTCTGAAGGGGGAGGAGAAAGAAGGGTGGAAGGGAGAAGGGAAGTGGGGAGGAGAACATGAGGGAACGGGATGACCAAAATGGGGGAAGGATAGAGAGGGAGAGCAAGCAAAGAGATATCTTGATTGAGGGAGCCATTATGGGGCTAGCAAGAAACCTGACACTGGGGAAATTCCTAGGAATCCACAAGGACGACCCCAGCTAAGACCCTAAGCAATAGAGGAGAGGGTGTGTGAACTGGCCTTCCCAGATTGATAACTACCTTAATTGTCATCATGGAACCTTCATCCAGCAACTAACGGAAGCAGAGGCAGAGATCCACAGCAGATCACTGGTCCGAGCTCCCAAAGTCCAGTCAAAGAGAGGGAGGAGCAATAATATGAGCAAAGGGGTCAAGATGGATACTCACAGAAATAGCTGACCTGAGCTAGTGGGAGCTCACTGACTCTGGACTGACAGTGGGGGAACCTGCATAGGACGAAGCTTGGCCTTCTGAATGACAACTGTGTGGCTGGGGCAGACTGTGGGGCCACTGGCCATGGGACCAGGATTTATCCCTAGTGCTTGAACTGATTTTTTGGAGGGCTACCTTGCTCAGCCTAGATAGAGTGGGGAGGGCCTTGATCCTGCTTCAGCATGATATGCCAAACTTTGTTGACTCCCCATGGGAAGCCTTACCCTCTCTGAGGAGTGGGTGGAGGGTGGGGTGGATGGAAGGTATGAGGAGTGGGAGGAGGGATGGGAGAGGGAACAGGGATTGGTATGTAAAATGAGGAAAGGTTGTTTTTTAAGAAAGTGTTAATTGTACTAAGTCCAGGCTTCCATATGGCATCGCTGCATGTATACATGATGCAGCGTGACCTGACTCGCCCTTCCCTCACACTCCGGCATTCCTGCTCCTTCCCTTTCCAGCTCCCCTACTCCCCAATAGCATTTGCCCATTTAGTTCCACACCCTACGTTTTCCTTTTTTATTCTTTGTCCCAGCTCTACATACAAGAGCAGACACATCACACTCTTCTCTCTGGATGCTGTTTTCCTTAGCATGCTCACTTCCTGAAAATGCATAGCGTCTTTCTTCTTCATGGCTCCGTGCTTCTGCCTCTGTGTGTGTACACCGCTGTCTTCGTCCAGCCCTCTGTTAGTGGGAATGTGGACCGATTCCATATCTTGGCCATTGTGAATAATGCTGCCATGGCCATGCTTGTACACAGATCTCTATAGTTAGTTGATTTTGACCTTTGTTGCCTATATACTTGAAAGTGGTATTATGGATTTCGCTTTGTGAGGAACCTCTATCTGGATTTCCACAGTGACTAGATTGATTGGCATCACCATTAGCAATAAGTAAAGGTCCCTTCCCACCTCACTTCCCTGTGTTGTTTTCTTGACGAACCCATTCTGACGAGGGTGAGGTGACGTGATTTTCACTTGTTTTTTCTCCAGTGCCTAAGTATATTGAATACTTTTCCACATATTTATTGATCTGTTTATTCTTTTGCATTTGAAAACTTTGTTCCATGGTCCACATGTTGATTGTATTATTTGATTTTTTTGTTATTTGATTTTTGGTGCTCTTTGTATATTCTGTATATTATTCCCCTATGCTCGACTGTTCTGCAGATTTCTCCTGTTCTGTAGGCTGTGTTTGCAGATGGACCATGGTCTGGCTCTCTTCGAGAGTTTACTTTTACTGTCCCTTTGTATTTCTTTTACACATTACTTGTGTGTTTCACCTGTTTCTGTGTTGAAGCAGTCATTGTTTTCTTATTCATTTACAGGAAAATTTGCTTAGAGTTAGTAAGTCTTTGTGTAGATTGTATTTTCTTAGTATGTTTCTTAGTATGCATGTTTTGTCTCCTTTTATCGATTTGGTTCTCAAAGATTTGTTTATTTTATGTATAAATGTGTTTTGCCTGTGTGTGCATATGCCCACAGAGGTCAGAAGGGGGCGCCAGATCCCCTAGAGCTGGAGTAACAGATGATTGTGCTGAGCCATGTGGGAGCTGGGACCCAAGCCCAGATCCTCTGCAAGAGCAACAAGTGCTTTCAACTGCTGAGCCCTCTCTCTAGCCTCCTGTGTGGTTATTTAAATATTGCTGATAATGATTTTCTTCACTCTTGCGGTAGTTGTTTGCTTTTATTCTGGACCTGGCTTTTCTATGCCTGTCTTTTCCTGTAACCTTTTTAAAAAATAGATATTTGGTCTCTCTGGAATTGATTCGGGTGGAAAGCTGCACAATGGGGTCGGACACAGTTGGTAGTCACATGGGTAGCCAGTCATATCGACTCTGAGGAGCTAGTTCCTTTCTTCAGCTTCTTCCTATGCTGCCTGCTGGGACCTCCTGTGACCTCTGCACTCAGGGAATTTGTCTGTGTCCCACTCTGTAATACCATGGCGTTTGTTCTCCAGCGCTCTGACCTCTCGGTGCCTCTTCTTCTCTCCTTCATACCCCCTACTAGCCCAGGATTTATTCTGCAAGACAGTCTTTGAAAAGAAGTTTTTCAAGGTCACTTCCCCACAAATCAGGAGTTAGCACTTCTGAAAACAAGTCTCATACATTGTCAGATAAATATTTAGTTTTTCAGCATAAAGAGGTAATTTGTGTTCATTTATAAGCTGGTTAAGCCCTTCGATGGTTATTTATATCTTAGGAGTATTTAATTGAATGGTTGTTATTTACAATATGTTCATGGGATGGGTTTTGGTTTTTAGGTATATTATTCACAAGGAATCGTTTTCTGTCATTTCTAACACTAAAAATTTCCACTTAGTTCCTTATTTTACTTAAGATCTGAAGTAATCGTAGCATTTGTGAATACTTTTTAACTTATTTAGGGCTTTATTGGGAATGCACACAGACACACACACACACACATACAGCACAAAAAGTAGGCTGGCAAGAATGTGGAGAGAGGAACCCCAGTGCAGTGTTTGTGATCATGTAAATTAACTTGTTTATTATGTAAAATAGTATATAAATGTATCAATAGTTAGAAATAGAAGGATCCTGTTTCGATGGCTAATCTTGACTGTCAATGTGACTACATCTGGAATTAACTAAAACAGTTCTGGGTACCCCTGTTGGGGATTTCCTGAATCAAACTGTTTGAATCTGGAAGATTGGTGTTGGCCCACACAGAAGGACGTGGGAGAAAGACCTGGTGCCTTTTGCCTAACGCCCTCACTCTTCTGGGCAAGTTTACCTATCCCGTGGCTGAGGTGTTCCTTTGCTGGTATTAGAACCAGCTTCTTCAGGCGGACTGAAGCCTAACAGCTCTCTAGGAACCCTGAGGCTACAGTCCCAGGCTGAGCCCGACCTCGTGGGCTGAGAAACTACTGGATTCTTGGGGTCTCAAGAGTGAGACAGCTATGGTTATATCGCTCAGAACACAAGCTGGGAGGAGTCTAATAAACCCCATATGTATTTACAGAAACACTCAATCGATCAATTCTGTTCCTATAGAGAGCATTGGCTACAATCCAGCTATCTGGGTACATGGCTAAAGGAATTAATCACCATGTGACAGAGGTCTCTGCAGTGTTCACCACAGCCTTATTTACAACAGAAAAGATACGGAGATAACTGTTCATTGTCAGGTATGTAGATGAGGAAAACATTGTACACAACACAAAATATTATGTAACCTTGAAGGAAATCCTGCTATTTTCAACATTGTAGATGAAACTAGAAGACATTATGCTAAATTAAACAAGCCAGGCATACAGGGAAAATATTGTGGATCCCGCTTACATGGAAATCATCTCAATGTTGAACTTGAAGAGTCAGGCAGTAACGAGGTGGCTGCTCAGGAACGGAAGAAGGGAAATAGGAAGGTGTTGGTCAACAGATCGGAGGATTGAGCTAGACAGAATGAAGAAAGTTCTGGAAAGCTGGTGCGCAGTGTGGCTGTAGTGTGTATTGAAAATTTGCTAAGGCAATAGGTTTTTAAAAGACTTATTTTATAATTTTAAGTGTATGTGCATGCATGCATGCATGTGTGTGTGCATGTACAAATGCACATGAGTGCAGCTTATGAGCACATTGTGAGCAGAGGCCAGAAGAGGGCGCTGGATCTCTAGACCTGGAGTTACTGAGGGTTGTAAGCTACCCAATTCTACTAAGAATTGAACCCAGGTCCTCTAGAAGAGCAATACATGTTCTTAACCTGAGCCATCTTTCTAGCCCCCTAAGACAGAGGATTTTAAGTGCCATCAGCACACTAACTCACTCACTCACACACACATACACACACACACACACACACACACACACACACACACACACACACACACACACACACAGAGACACGTGAGAGAGTAAGGTAATGGGTAGGGTATTATGGCAGCTTACTAGGTTCATGTGTATCAAACCCCAAGCTATCTGCCTTAAACATACTCAGTCTTGTCAATTATATCTCAGCACATCTAGAGCATACAAATGTAGAAAGCCAAATGACGTTAGTTTCATCCAGATTTTTCACAAAAATCTTATTTCAGGGCCATGATGTATTGGGCGCTATGAGAGATTTTGCCTTGACTGCCAACAATCCATGGCCTGGAGGTGGGACGGAACTGACTGTGGGGGCAGAAGGGCGCATGTGCACATGGCAGGGGCATTTATGATAAATATTATACAGGAAAGAGAAGCCCACAGTGGGTAGTGTTTATCAACCTGATGCAAACCACTCACCTGGGAAGATGGGACGCTGGTTAAGGTATTGCCTCTATCAGATTGGCCTGTAGTAAAGTCTGTGGCATATTTTCATGGTTAATGACTGATGTGGGAGGATCTAGCCCACTGTGGAAGGTGCCACCCCTGGGCACGTGGCCCTGGGTGTATAAGAAAGCAGGCTGAGCAAGCCAAGACGTGAGGAGCAAGCAGCATTCCTCCGGGTTCCTGACTTGGCCTCCCTCCAAGGTGGACTGGATGATTAACTAAAGCCTTTCCTCCCTGTGACACTCTCGGTCATGGTGACAGAGACACAAACCAGGGCCATAGTGTAGGATGCTTTTTCTGCTTCTGCCCTTTGATGTTGCCTCCTTTCTACCCTCGAGTCTCCTGTTTCATGCCTCCTTTGCCCAAAAGAATAGAAAAGTACAGTTTTCTGCTGACATGCGTGTCCGAAGCCACAGGTCGGTTTGGTCATTGGTTCTAGAAGGTACAACCAGGTGTGTCAGCCAGCCCATTCTCTCGCTTGGAGGTCTTCCTCCTAGACTTCCTTGAAAAATTTGGGTTGAAATAGCCCTTATGGGTCATTATTTTATGTTCTTATTTTCCTCTATTACTCCAGGAATGAGATCTTACAAGATATCATTGTAGAGTGTGTAGCTGCTGGAGTCAGTAAACAGATTCACAGGCGCCAACAGGATCAGTTAAGTGACCATCGCACCAGAGGGCTGTGTCTGAGCATCCCAGGTTCTGTCTAAAGCTTATCACTGCCGCTGTTCATCAACACTGTTCACAGCATGGTTGCTGACAAACTGTAGATGCGTTTGGAAACTCAGCCCCTTGTGTGGAAACAGGTCTGGCTCCCTTAGCCATCCTAGAGCTGGAAGAATCCCAGGACACCGTCTGCGGGTACCAGATGTGATGCTGTGGGAAACTTCTGCAAGTTTAATGAGGCTGTGACAGCAAAGCGAAGAATCCAGCTCTGATCTTTGTTTATAGAGTCTAGTGTGCTCACTACCCTTTATTACTTATTTATTTATTTACTTATGCTGTTTTTCATGCCTTCATACTATGAGAATCTGAAAACAGTTTTTTGCTGATATAAAGTCAAAACCTATTATTATTTTTTCTTGAATTGGAATCTCTGAAGACCATCAAAATTTCAGTACATCATCATCTGGGATGATTTAGTTTTGGGTCATCTGATCTGATCCAAATCCCCAAGTCAGGTGCTGGAGAGATGGCTCCATGGTTAAAAGCACTGGCTGCTCTTCCAGAGAACCTCAAGTTGGGTTCCCAGTGCTCGTATGACAGCTCACAACCATCTACAACTCCAGTTCCAGGGGATCTAATGCCCTCTTCTGGTCTCCATGGACACCAGGTGTGCATGTGGTGCACAGAGAACTGCATAGACTACACAGAGAACCTTTGTCTTGAAAAACAAACAATTATGTGTTGTGGGGGGGTGCTATGCCTTCAGAGACCAGAAGAGGGCAGCAAGTCCCCTGAACTGGAGTTACAGTTCTGAGCCACGTGACCTCTGGTGTATGTGCTCTTAAGTGCTAAGGCATCTATCTGTCCCCAAGAACATAACCGTTATAAATAACAAAACTGTTCCTCCCTCCCTGCTCAGCCATTTTTCACTTCATGCATGCTAAACATCATATATAACATATACATATATATTATAGACATACAGACGTAGATGATTAGCTATTTAGAGAGATGTTGTACACACATGTCTACGAGGTGCCCGTGCCTTTGTGTGTAGATGAAGAACCCCTCAGACAAGGTATCTCTCAGACTGGCAGCCAGCAAACCCACCCATCTTCACATGGTATCAGCACTGTTAGAGGGCAGCACAGCCTCTCCTGGCCTTCTGCCTGAGGGCTGGGATCTGAACTCAGGTCCTTACACTTGTACAGCAAGGATCCTACTCAGGCATCTTCCAGCCTCCATCTCAGTGTCCTTACTGAGCTCATTCCTTCTTGGTTTTGTTCATTGTTGTCATAGGAGTGAAGTGAGAGTTAAAGTATGCTTTCCAGCTAATACGCTTCAAACACAGGTGACCTTAAATATGAAATGATGAAAATGGAAAAATCCTTCAGGAGAGCAGAGAGAGCACCAGTCCTAGCTTCACGCATCTCAAGGTTGTTCCCAGCTCTGGGCCTGATCACTTTATCTGTGACCTTGAGGAAGCCACTTACCTGTTGTTTTCTCAGATGATGACAAGAGACAAAGATGTCTCCAGCTAAACCTGAGCATGGCTTCGTTGTGGCTCCACTCACCATTGCCACGCTGCAGCGCCATTCCTCCAAGCTCTTGCTTTAGTAGGAACAAACTTCCAGGTGCGCTCAGAGGGGGGGGGATCTGTGGTTTAAGCAGTGAAATCAAGCAGAGGTAATGCAAGGGGCCTTTGTAGAAGTGGCTTGAGAAAAACAGGTGGCCCATGTCACCCAAGCAATGACCAAGGAGACGACAGTGTCAGAGCCATGTGTTACAACTCCATGGTGCTGGCCCCGGACTTTCCAGATCACCTGTATCCAGGGAACATTTCACTGAGAGTCACAGTCTCAGGGATGGTGGTTGAATGTACTATTTGCAACCTGGAAGTGAATAGTGAATATACTCATTGGAAAAGTGAAGACCTGCTGTTTTTTTTAAACTTTTATTTTATGGGTATGAGTGTTTGCCTGTTCTCTGTATGTGCACCATGTGGATACAGTTTCTGTGATGGCCAGAAGAAGGCGCTGGATCCCCTGGAGCTGGAGTTATAGATGGTTGTGAGCCACCGTGTGGGTGCCGAGAACTGAACTCTGGTCCTCTGAAGGAGCAACCAGTGCTCTTAAGAGCAGTCTTGTCTCCAGCCCACTCCTTACTGTTTTTACCTGCCTTTGAAAATTCTGTGTCCCCTTCCATAAATGAATTTCTCTTCTAGATGGTCTCAGAGCACTTTCTGTGAACTCCTCTGCCTGCAAGCTACTAAGAATCACAACAAAAGTAAAATCCCCTTCCTTCTCATTTCCTTTCCTTTCCTTTCCATTCCTTTCCTTTCCTTCCCTTCCCTTTCCTGTCTCTTTTCCCCTTCTTCCTCTTCTCCCTCCCTCTCTTTCCTCCTGGCTTTCCCTGAATCAGTAATTTTGATTTTCATCTTTCAGACCTAGTTTAAATTGCTTCACAATTTTAAAGTATGTTGGGGATTTCTTAATTGTTTGAGAGGTTTTCATTTAGTGTATTGTCCTAAATTTTCAATCTAACACCCACCTATGGAAAGAAGTCACCCCAGTGCTCACCAAGGCTGTCTAATTTTGCCAGGACCTCCAGAAGGGGTGTCACCTGGGCTTTAGTGGTCCTCAGATGCTCAGTCACTGGTCCATTTCAATGACATAGGGTGCCTTCTGACCATCACTGGTAGTTCTAAGTGTGGAGACAGAAGGAAGAGACTCATGGAGATTTGTCATTTGAAGTTGAGAGACAGATGGTGGAAATCGCAATGATTATAAGGTGTGTGTGTGTGTGCGCGCGCAGAGGACTTCATCCTGGATCCTTTTCGCCCAGGCTTTCTATTCTTTGTCTATTTACTGTTCACTCCCACGTCTCCACCTTTAACCCAGTTTCTCTCCTGACCTCTCTTCTTTATTCCTTCAGGGTGTGGTTGGGCACCTGTTGGTAGACTTGTCCAGGAGGATGCTCTTTAGGAGAGGCATTCAAGAGGACATTCAGTACTTCCCTTTGTGCCCCGTCAAACTCAGTGTGAGCTCGTCATGGTCTGGGCTCATTCATTGTCACCTGGCTCTGTTCCAGCTCACTCTGAGTAGCCGTCTCATTGCCCCAGTTGTTTGAGATAAAACAAAACAAAAAGCCTGGCTGCTATCAACAGGAACCTCTGCTCCCACCACGTCTGATCAGTCACCAATTAGTGCTGATTTCATCTACTAAGTATGTCCCGAATCTGTCCCTTAGTTTATCCCTATTACTGTGGCTTCAGCTCACACTGGAACCAATGCCAAAATGTGCTGCTCTCAGAGACCCTTGCCCAACCATTAGGTAGAGCTTGGGGAATCCTACAGAAGAGGTGGAGGAAGGATTACAGGAGCCAAAGGGGTCAAGGACACCACAAGAAAACCCACAGAATCAACTAACCTGGGCTCTTAGGGTCTCACAGAGACTGAAGCGACCACCAGGAGCCTGCATGAGACTCACCTAGGCCCTCTGCATATATGTTAGAGTTCTGTAGTGTGGTCTGCTTGTAGGGTTCCTAACAGTGGGAGCAGGGACTGTCTCTTACTCTTTTGTAGGCTTAGGGACCCTATTCCTCATACTGAGTTGCCTTGTCCAACCTTCAACTTGATATCCATGGGAGGCCCTGCCCTCCTCTGAGTAGAAACAGAGGAGGAGTGGATGTGGGGGAGTGCAGAAGAGAAATGTGGGGGAGGGGCTGGGAGGTGAGGGCAGAGGGAAAAGAGTGTTCAGGTTGTAAAAGTAAACACACACACAAATACATAAATTACATACTTTCTAGTGTGCTGCTCTCTCCATCTCCCCCAGGAACCATCCCCTCCCATTTCTTCTCCGTACCCAGAATGATCTTTGAAAGATGCACACACCAGATCCCACTACTCCTGTGGCTACAATGTTTAGCGGCTTCCCATCGCTCTTATATAGAAGCACTTCAGTTATCAAAGCCTTGGTGGACTTCGGTGCCTTGGGCATCCTCTTCCTGGATCCTCTGTTGACCCATACCCTCACCATACCATCCATCAGACTACTGAGGATGCCATCCTTCCTCCCCTGTTGTGTTGCCCCACTGACCTGAGCAATTCCCATCCACCCTCCGGGCTCCCATGTAACTTCTGTGGGGTTTCTCTAGTCCCTTCTGCCTGAAGATTCAGTTAGAGACCTCATACTTTTTCTTCTCCAACTTTCTCCTGATTTTCTTCTGTAGATTTGATTGGCACATCTGATCATTCATCTGCTCCAAGGTTTACCAGATGTCTCCAGTGAATGAAGGCTAGTCCCAGGTGCTTGAGACCTCCTCTCTGAATAAAATAAGCAAATCCCCTCAGAGCTGATGTTCTAACTGGAGAAGAGCTACTGACTGAATTAAAAACAGAAATTCCAAACACTACATAGCATATTAGGTGAATAGAAAGAGCAAGCATAGTAGGCAAGTTGGGCAGTGATGAGGGTAAGGAGGTGGGTGGTGACTGGAGCTAAGTGAATGATTTTATGCCATTACATTTCCTATCTTCCTTCTTAAATTCCTTCTTAAGTTCCTGAGTACTTCCATTCTGTGGGCTTCCTTTGACACAGAGCATATTTGATTGGCTAGGACCCATGGAGGAGTGAGTACATAGAAATGACTAGAAAAATAAGCCAACATAGCTAGGGATGGTGGTGAGTGCCCTTGCTACCAACACTGGGGAGGCAGAGGCAGGCAGATCTCTGTGAGTTCTAGAACAGCCAGGTTTATGGAGTGAATTCCAGGTCAGCCAGGGCTACATAGTGAGAATTCTGTCTCAAACAACAACAACAACAATAGCAGTAATAATAATAAGTCAGCATAAAGATGAAGCTGGACCCAAACTCTAAAATGGAAGAGGAGAATGGACTTCAGTAAAGCTTTGTACCATCACTTTTTGGCATTTTGACTAAGATCAAGTGTAGACACGCTTCTACACAGAGCTGGCTGCAGGTATTTGACAGTCAAGTTGTCTTGACATAGCACAGTGCAGGACAGAAGCCAGTCCTACTGGCATCAAGCTTTTGGACTTGGAAAGTGGGTACCAGCTGCTGCTCTGGGGAAGCCAGGCACGAGGAATCTGCTTGATCCGCTCTATGTTTCATTTACATAGTAGTGGGATTTTCTTCCTGAAAAGCATCTATCAGTACACAGGGGGAAGATTTCCCCGGTCCAATCTCAGTGTGGAAGAAAGTGCTTCTTATCTCCCAAGCCTCTGAGCCGCTTAGCTTTCTGTTTGCATCAGTGATTCCTGCCCAGGACAAGAAAGTAAAGGGCCACTTTACAGAAACAGGAAAACACTGCCAGCTCACATTACCCCCACCTCATCTCATCCTTCAGGTTCCCAGCTTTCTGTGTGCCTGATCCAGACATGCCTGGCATCTGGAATGGAGCCAGCAGCACGGCTCCCTGGCACGGATGGCCGGAGTCCTCGCGTCCCTACTCATGTCTCCCAAGCCGCCTTCTTGCTGTTGAAGTCACAGTGCCACACCATTGCTTCTTAAAGAGCTGATTCCCGAACTGCTTATTTGGATGCAAGGCGCCCTGGGAATTGTATTCTGGGTGCTTCCTACACACCAACAAAATGATCTTCCCCTGTGGAGCGTGCAGGTGCAGTTCCCAAATCACACCCCACTAAGGCTGACAGCAGGTGGAAGCAGGTCCAGCCAAGGTGGGTTCTGAGTAGGTGGAGGCAGAAGGATCCCAGTGGGGAAAGGGTAAGGGAGGGACTTGACGAGCCTTGACCCTTGTTGTTGGCATTTATCTGGAACTTTTCCATTTCGGACAGGATGAAGTAAGGACTGGCCCTGCAGCGCGGCGAGTTTCTGCTAGTGGGGCCCCACCTGTCATGCACTTACCCCGGAATCAAAATTCTGACTAGCTCCATGTAAAACTAAAGTCACTTTCTTACCAGTTATCAAATTTGGGGAGGCAAGATTGTGCTTCACTCATGGGAGACATCTGGAAAACCCTGGAGCAGATAAACGGGTGAGCTGATAGAATCTATAGAAGAAAATCGTAAGAAAGTTGGAAAAGGAAAAGTATGAACACCTGAATTTCCTTTGGCTCCTTAGTACCACCATTCATGCTAGAGTTGCGTTTGTCTGGAAAACAAATTTTAAAAAAAAAAAAAAGTAATCCTAAGAAAACAACTGGATTCGTGCATCTCTAAGGACTGCGCTAAAAATCCTAAAACTTTCTCTTTGCAATTTAAATGTGCATTGAGCTTGTTCATAGTGAACTGAAGCTGATGGGAAGGAGACGGAGCACTTCTCTGTGGCCTGTGGGCTCCGGCTGCTGTCACTGGGGCAGACCTGGCGGTGATGCTAAGGTGACAGCCATCTTTAGAAGGGGAATCTAGTCACTAAAGCCAGATTCTGGGCTGTTCAGATGCAGAATGTTCAGAGTATCCTTTCTGCCAGGCAGCTCTCTGTCCCTGGAGACCCAGCTCACCCCACCCCATGCCAGACCAGCACTGGTGATGGTTGGTGTACATGTGGTCTTTAGGAGGTCCTGTTTTCCCTCATTCGGTCCCCACACACCTCAGGACCCAAGTCACCTACGTATTAGCTTACGTGTGGCAGAGGTCATTTCTCTGCCCGAGTCTGAAAGGCTTGACTAGGCTGATGTCTCAGCTCTAGCATCTGGGGCAGAATTCACTTATGAGCTCATCGTTGTTAGAATTCACTGCCTGGGGTTGTAAGACTGAAGACCCATTGCTTGCTGGGAGTCCAGGGAGAGCTCTCTGCAGTTAGAGACTAGCCACCCTTACCTCCTAACCTTCAAGCTAGCTGAATTCCTCTTAGGCTTTGTATTTCCGACATCCTCATCTGTCCTTAGAAAGATCATATGATTATGGAATATTCTCCTTTCTTAGTCACCTGGGCCACAGAACATTAACTCAGGAATAAAATATTCACAGTCTGGGGCATTGTGAGATATATCCACAAGGGGGCGCTAGTGTAGGCCCACATGGATGTGCACGATTTGCCATTATTTCAAATAAACCTTTCCTTCCTTGGAGTAGGCTAGGTTTTCATTCCTATCAGCTGCCTCACGCCACCAGAAGTCTCCTGAGGGAAGCAGGCCCCTGCAGATGTTGCATTTCATAAATATTTTAGAGAACAATTTATTCCATTTCTGCTTAAGCCCACAGGATGCAGGCCGGCCATTCTCGTACACTCTGCTGTTTTGACTTACTGTCCAGCTGGGACACAGCAATTACCCCTCCCTGCCTACCTTGCCCAGAGCAACTGTCCCTTAGTCAAGGCAAGCTTTTGTGTCACCTCCGGCCCTGCATTCAGACGAAGGGCACTAATTAAAATGCTGTAGTGGCTAAACTCATCTGTAAGGGTGAAGTGCTTTGACTGCTAGATATTTCCCATTGACGAACATTTCTGCGTTGTTCAGATAGTAGCCAAAAGGAGGTGAAAGAAAAATCATTAGCTGGGGTTGGTAGTGGAAAGGAAGCCCTGATGTGGGTTCTGCCTCAGAACTTTCTTGTGGGGCAAGGCCTCAGCCGTAGCACTTTGATCTTGTTGGAGGATCCCAGGAGGAAAGCCGCTGAAGGGAAGAAGAGGGGACCTAGGATGCGAAGGCCCCTGGTCCCCTCCACGTCAGCCATAAATCTGAGCAGCCCAGGGGACCTGCCTGCCTGTGACCTAAGGCTCCTGCTGAGGGAGCTGACTCCTTCCTTGGGGGATTTCCTTACAGAAAGTGATAAACCCGAGCCTTTGCTTATTTCTCATAAAATTTAAAGGTTGCGCGTGGGTTATGAAGCTCATTAGACTTTATGATAATTGGCAAAAAGACGGTATAAATACTGCTTGATGCCATGTGATAGACTAAACTCCTGTGATTGGGAACTGATGATGGTTTCAATCCAGACCCCAGCCCTAGCGTCACTGATTGACTCGAGTGGAGGAGCTTTTGGGACTGAGTCTCTCAAAAGAGCAATTGAATCCGTATGCCAAAGCCATGAAGTCTGTGGCCTGCTGAAGGGTCTGCCATTTCTTTAGTACTTACCATAGATCGGATAACAGGTACATGATTTTTCTTCTTCTTTTTGTGTGAAAGACAGAGAAAGAAAATGTCATCGATGTGGCACCTTGAGCTGAAGAGGAGATGAAGGGGTCCTCATGGAGCCCAAGTCTGTTTTCTGGATCCTGATGGGAGTTTTAGGTTTAAGCACAGGAAGTGTTGGGGCAGGGGACAGAAGATGCATAATTAAATAGCCCAGGTCAGCCCATACCCAGTTGATCACCGTCTCCTGGAAGAGGTGGCCCCAAGTGGTTGTCAAGTCTGTTGGCACTCTAGAGGAGCAATCTGGTTCCCATAACAGTCACTTCTGTTTCGCACACATCATCATCCATCACCATCATAGATAATTACCCTCCTTTGGGTAGCTCTCCTGTTCCTGGATTCCAAGATAAGTTCATTTCTAAGTCCTGACATTGTTCTTTGGGGTTACCAAAGAGCTTGCAAATGAGGAGGAGTAAATGGTTGTCACTAACATGTCTGTCCTCAGTGCTGTGGTACATCTCCCATGGGGCTTGGTGACCATAGGGCTCAGTGACCACAGGCTCTCCAATTAGAGGGGAGACCCAGCTGGAGCAGAGAAAGGCAGAATTCACTTCATTTTTTTTTTTAAAAAAAAATGAATCTAGTAATCTTCATGTCTTAAAAACTACTAGATGTGGTGGTTTGAAAGAAAATGGCCACCAAAGGGAGTTGCACTACTAGGAGGCGTGACCTTGTTAGACTAGGTGTGGTCTTTTTGGGGGAAGTGTGTCACTGTGGAGGCAGGCTTTGACGTCTCATATATGCTCAAGCTACACCCAGTGACACAGACCACTCTCTGTTCCTTGTGAGTCAAGATGAAAGAATTCTCAGATCCTTCTCTAGCACCATATCTACCTGCATGTTGCCTTGCTTCTCACCCTGATGATAATGGACTAAACCTCTACAACTGTAAGTGAGCCACCACAATCAAATGTTTTCTTTATCAGAGTTGCCATGGTCCTGGTGTGGTGTAGGAGGTTCTTCTGTCTATGTGTTGCTTTCATTGGTTAAATAAAGAAACTGCCTTGGCCTTTTGATAGGGCAGAACTTAGATAGGCAGGGGTGGGGAGGTGGGGAAGAGAACTGAATGCTGGGAGAAAGAAGGCAGGCAGAGAGATCCGCCATGAAGCTGCCAGGTCAGACATGCTAAATCTTTCCCAGTAAGCCATGACCTCGTGGTGACATACAGATTTTTAGAAATGGGTTGAATCAAGATGTGAGAGTTAGCCAATAAGAGGCTAGAGCTTATGGGACAAGCAGTAATTTAATTAATACAATTTCTGTGTGGTTATTTTGGGGGTTAAGCTAGCTGGGTGGTGGGACGTGGCCCGCTTGCCTCTTACTACAGATTGGCACTGGGACAAAAAGCAGGCCCTCTCTCCACTACACTGGTGTCTCTTCACAGCAATAAAATCCCTAAGAAAGAAGTTGGTATCAGGGACCTGGGGTATTGCTGTGATAGGCTAGACCATACCATAAATTTGTTTGGTGTAATTTGGGCTTTGGGAGCTTAAGTTAGGGAAACAGTGGAATGCTGTAAGTGCTGCTTAATGGGCCATACCAGTAGAAGCATGGAAGACAGTGGTGCTGAGTATAATTTGAATTGTGAGTACCTGGATCAAGAGGTTTCAGAGTAGAAGAATGTTAGTATGTTACCTTGCAATAATTCTTGTGTATTTCAAGATAGGATTTCTCTGTTTAATAGCCTTAAGTGTCCTGGAACTTGCTATGTAGACCAGGCTGGCCTCAAACTCACAGAGATATGCCTGCCTCTTCTTTCCATACATACATGCATATACATACATACATACCTTTACGTGAAGAAAGTGGCTGCCTTTTGCCCTTATCCAAAGAGTCTTCCTGAGGCTAACGTTAAGAGTTTTGGATTAATTCTGTTGGCAAAGGAAATCTCAAAACAGCTCAGTATAGACTCCATCATGTAGTTATTAATGGTAACTCTAATGAAGATTTATAATGAAAAGGAGCAAGCTGAGCAGGGTAAATTACAAAGTATAAAGTTCGAGGTGAAAAGGAGCACTAGGAAGTGGAATAGAGCTAAATCCTGTATTCAGGGAGATAAACACCCACCCAGCTAAATTTTCAACTCGTAAAAGGCAGACTTTGAGGTCTCATATATGCTCAAGCCACACCCAATGTCTCAGACTACTTCCTGTTGCCTGTGAGTAAAGAGGTAAGACCTTCAGCTCCTGCTCCAGCACCGTGTCTGCCTGCACACCACCATGTCCCACCATGGTGATAATGGACTAAAGCTCTGAACTATAAGTGAGCCCTTACAATGGAATACTTTCCTTTCTAAGAGTTGCTGTGGTCATGGTGTCTTTTCATAGCAATAGAAACCCTAACTAAGGCACTAGATTAAATATGTTAAGGTAGCCATTCAAACAAATACTTGCCCAATCTCAAACTCTACAATTCTCAATGAACATCTCACAATTCAAATGGCTACCTGGATCTAGCTGCCTGGTGGGTTTTTGTTTTGTTTGTTTGTTTGTTTGTTTTTTGAGTTCTATTTTCTTTCTTTCTTTTTATTATTATTTTTTGAGTTTTTTATTTTTATTGAGCTTTACATTTTTCTCTGCTCCCCTCCCTGCCTCTTCCCTACCTCCTTCAACCCTCCCCCAAGGTCCCCATGCTCCCAGTTTATTCAGGAGATCTTGTCTTTTTCTACTTTCTACTTCCCATGTAGATTAGATCTATGTAAGTCTCTCTTAGTGTCTGTATTGTTGTCTAAGTTCTCTGGGATTGTGGTTTGTAAGCTGGTTTTCTTTGCTTTATGTTTAAAAACCACCTATGAGTGAGTACATGTGATAATTGTCTTTCTGGGTCTGGGTTACCTCACTCAAAATAATGTTTTCTAGCTCCATCCATTTTCCTGCAAAATTCAAGATGTCATTATTTTTTTCTGCTGTATAGTACTGCATTTGCAAATGTACCACATTTTCCTTATCCATTCGTCTGTCGAGGGGCATTTAGGTTGTTTCCAGGTTCTGGCTATGACAAACAAAGCTGCAGTGAACATAGTTGAGTACATGTCCTTGTGGCACGATTGAGCATTCTTTGGATATATACCCAAATGGTATTACTGGATCTTGAGGAAGCTTGTTTCCTAATTTTCTGAGAAATCACCACACTGACATCCAAAGGGGTTGTACCAGCTTGCATTCCCAGCCCGGTGGTTTTTTAATGTGAGTTCATTTAATAATGCGAATTTTATTTTAAAAAAATGTTTATTAAAACAAGATGTAGCCAGATGGTGGTGGTGCATGCCTTTAATCCCAGCACATTGGAGGAAGAGGCAGGCAGATCTCTGTGAGTTCAAGGCCAGCCTGGTCTACAGAGCAAGTTCTAGGACAGTCAGGGCTGTTAAACAGAGAAACCCTATCTCAAAAAATCAAAATACATACATACATACATACACACATACATACATATATATATACACAAAATCAGATTTTGTCTCCCCCTGCAGTCCCAGCGCTTGGGAGATAGAGGCAGGAGAATCAGGAGTTCAGGGGCTTCTTCAGCTATAGATGGTTTTAAGCCATCCTGGAACATGGGAAACATTGTATTTAAAACAAAACCGAGTCTCTGCATAGCATGAGGACTCTGTGGTGAAGGGGTGAGTCTCCTCTAGTCTGCAATTAAATTTCTTCTGTAGCACCACCACCTTCCCACTCCTGCTGGATCCTGATACAGTTCTTTGTTGTGTGATGTTTTACCCTTAGCTCTTTTGCTCTTTGCTCTTTTGGGGACCCGCCATGCAGATCCCGAGTAAACACACACACAGAGGCTTTTTCTTTACCTTACTTCTGTATAGCTTACTTTTACTCTTGCTCCATGGCTGGCTGGGTGGCTGGCCCCTGACATCCTCCTCCCCTTCTTTTCTCATTACTTATTTTTTTTTAGCATATGTCTCCTTCTGTTATTTTCTCTGCCTGTCAGCCACACCTATCCTTGCTCCTGCCTTGCTATTGGCCGTTCATCTCTTAATTAGGCCCATCAGGTGTTTTAGACAGGCAAAGAATCAGTTTCACAGAGGTAAACAAAGGCAACATAAACAAGAGCAACACAGCTTTCCATCATTAAACAAATGTTCCATGGCATAAACACAAGTAACACACCTTAAAATAATATTCCCCAGCAGTCGTTATTCATGCCAGTGAGATACCTTTTATTGGAGTGTAGTTCAGCTCTCGAGGACTTGGGATAGTTCTGCACAGCTTTCTAGCTTCTGGTTGGCTTTAAGCAGAGTCATACATATGAGCAGCAGGGAGCCTCCATTTCTGAACAGATATTACATGGTGTCAATATTGAAAAGGTGTATTTATCGACTTCCTCTTGGTCCAGAGAATTAGCCTAAAAAGTGAGCGGGTGCTTTTAGCTGGAAAGCCAACACTGAAGAATTTTCTATGCTATCAGGCACATTTTATACTAATACAAGTACAACCCTTCATTTAACCATTGGCTCTCAGTTGGGCAGAGGCCAGGGCTGCTGATAAATACCCAGGAATGCACAGAACAACATGCACTGGTTGGTCTGAGTTGCAGCTAGCATTGAGAGATGCTGGGCATAAGTAGGAGTCCTGCAACTGTGCAGAGAAATACAGCCAGTGTGCTAAAAGAGGAAGTGAAAGTGACCATCCCTGTAGGGATGAGATGGAATGTCCTGGAACCCAGGAGGGGAAGGCGATATTGCTTAGAGTTCAAGGGAGAAGTGTTATTTTGATTTGCCACCTGCCACACCTACACAAAACCAACATGGTATTCATTTCCTGGTAGGCTGTTGAAATTCCCTCCCCTCTTTAAGGTCTCACATTTCCAAGAGGCTTCTAAGTAGGCCACTCTTTTTATAAGAATGCCATCTCAGGGGGTGGAGAGGAGGCTCAGCAGTTAAGAGTCATTACTGCTCTTGTAAAGGACCTACATTTGGTTCCCAGAACCCATCTGGTGGCCCATAACTATCTGTAACTCATCCAGGGGGATCTGATGCCCTCTTCTGGTCTCTGCAGGCACTGCATGCACATGGTGCACATAAACTCACACAGACACACATATACACATAAAAATAATAGCTGACTAATACAGATAAATCTCACCTTGATGGAATAACCAGGCTCCTGGCAGCTGAGGTATCTGTACATACATGGAGAAGGGCTTGGGTTTTAGTTACAATGACTCACTTTTTAATACTTAATTGATTTCTCAAGCTCCCAATGGAGTTTACTGCCAAATTAGGGCTCAGTAAAAGTGTCTGGCATGGAATAAATTCATGAATGCCTCGGATGTCTCAAAATGACTAATTAAATAGATCTGAGACCAAAAAAAAATTTAGACCAGAAATCAGATGCCCAACTTTCTCACAGTTCTTTTAGTAAGAGCTGCTGATAAGAGCCCTTGATCATTTCTGTACTTCCTTATACCATGCTGATACCTTCCACAGAATTTAAATTGAGTTCAAATCATAGGATCTTATCTTTTCAGAACTCCCATATCAAGCACGTAATTAAAATGTTACAGTTTCACTCTCTCCCTAAGATGGTAAATACTAAAGGAGTCAACGAGGGAGAACCAAAGTAGGGGTGTTGGCGGATAATGATGACTTAGGCTTTACGGTAGGGAGAAGGGATTTGCTACAGCGAGTCTAACTGATAGAGCAGAGGAATTGACACACAGTTGCTTTCAATTACACAAAGATCTCTTGGTGCATCTTAGGGGCCTCTGGACTCTTAACTAACTAGTCTCCATCAGTATTTGGCTGTGTTATTGGTTTTGTTATTGGTTATTATTCTTGACAAACACTAAATAGAATATACCAGAGCGGAGGAGAGCCAAGAGTTCAAAAGCCCTGGGTTTGGTGATGCTGGCATTGACCCTTTGGGAGAGCTTCTATGACAGAGAAAGTCCATATAAACATGCCCTCCTCGTGGTCCTTTAGTAACCAGCCATCTTTATTTGAATAGTTTTGATAACCCACAAAGGAACTTTGCTAGTCCCACTACTGCTATGGCAGAGTGCCTAGGACGGAGCAATTTCTAAAGAAAAGAGGTTTGTCTGGGCTCAGGCTTTGGAAAGCCAAGGGCATCTTGGCCTGATACCTGCTCACCTTGTAGTGAGGGCTTGGTGCTATTGTGTGTGTGACAGAAAAGCCAACGGACTCACAGGACAAAGACAGAGAAAAGGGGCCAAGCTCCAGGAGCAGATAGGCCATTCTGATAGAAAACCAGTGATCCCTTCGTGAGGACTCTACCCCCTGTGAGCCAGACGCATCCACTAGCCCCGCCCCCAACACTGCTGTAGTGCAGAAATGAGCCTCACTGTGAGCTTTGGTGAGGGAGCACCATATTCACACCACAGAGGAACTGAGCAGACACGCACAGCACGCAGCGCTGGATCGGCTTGCCAGTCAGCATCCATTGAGTACCAGCTCCCCCACGATGTACTTTGTCTATCTTTCGTTTAGTCCTCTGATTAACCTTATGCAAGAGTACTTGTTAAAAGCCACTGCTTTCCGGCTTTGCCTTGAAATAGTGTGGGTTTCGCAGTGGCACTGCCTGGCACTCTAGGATCTGACCATTAAAGGCCTTGCTGTCACCATGTATCCAGGAACCTGTGGGAGTCTGGACTCTACAGACGGAATTCAGCACATTCTTGTGGACACAGAGGGATGTTTTTTTTTTTCTAACTGGCACCTGATGGTGTAGATGTTCCTTACACCTCAAAGGAGCCTTGAATGGATGGGTTAATAGTCTCTGGTCTTTTGGTGGATATAATTTCCTGCATACAGAATTCTGTGTGGAAGAAGGCTCTGAGGCTACTTCTTAGCCCAGTAAGAAATTCAAGTTTGTGCTAAGTGAAGGAGACCTGGGCAGCCATGGATCCTCTTCCATTTGTTAGGATGCAGGTTACTGGGGGAGAGATGGGCAGAGAGGGAACTACAGTTCTCAGTGCCTCCTCTTTACAGCCA
Organism: Ondatra zibethicus; assembly: GCA_004026605.1. Classification (NCBI taxonomy): domain Eukaryota; kingdom Metazoa; phylum Chordata; class Mammalia; order Rodentia; family Cricetidae; genus Ondatra; species Ondatra zibethicus. Next base: position 23,148 of record PVIU01016692.1, on the reverse strand, counting down.
GCCTCGTGTGCGGGACCACCGTGGGTTTCTTGGGAAGATAGAGAGGCTGGGGAGATCTAGCAGATGAAGGACAGCAGGCAGATCAGTTAGTCTAATGGACTCTGCATGAGGCGCCATGCTGGGTTCCTGGGTGTATCACAGCCCGTGCCACCACTTCCCCAATGCTGGTGCACCAGGAAGTGCATTGAGCGCCATTACTTTGTTGTTTCTTCCTGTAATAAAAATTTTCTGTTAGTATTTAGAATAGTAGGTTTCCATATGACATTAGTGCACACATGCACAGTGCACCCACTCTTCCACCAGCTCCTTCGGCCACGTCGCTGGTCACCTCCCGTACTCCAAATAGTCTGTCTTCTGCTTCTTGTTGTTCCAAAGGGCTGCCAAATGTAGTTCTTTTTACAACTATCAGAAATCCCACCTTGGGGATGGAGAGATGGCTAAGCAGTTAAGAGCACCAGCTGCTCTTGCAGAGGACCCAGGTTCAGTTCCCAGTACCCACATGGTGGCTCACAACCATCTGCCAACTCCGGTCTGACACCCCATTTTGGCTTCTTCAGGCACTGCATGCATGTGTTGCATATAAGTCATGCCAGAACACAGATATACATACAAAATAATAAATAAATCTTTATAAAAAGGAATCCCATCTTCATGGGATAGCCAGGCTGCTCTATGTCACATACAGGTATGGGCTTAGTCTAGATTCAGAATATGAAAGAAAGCATATTTTGGCTTATTTCACTTTACGTGGTGATGTCTCCTACCGTCTATTCTCCAGCTCTGACCAATTTCTTTTTTCTTTCGTATAGCTGAATAACACTCTCTGTGTTTTCATGCTGCCTTCTCTTTATCTACTAGCCTGTTGTTGATGGATAACTGGTTCTGCCTCGACCATCTTGGATGGTGCAGTAAGTATGGCTGTGTCTCTGTGTTGTGCTGACTTGGAATTTATCAGGTGCATACCAAGGAGTGGTGTTCCTGGGTCATATGGTAAGAATCTGCTTTTAGCTTTGTGAGGAACCTCCATGCTAATTTCTGCAGCAGAAGCACACACATTTATATACTCACTAGCATGCTGATTTGCCTTCCCCAACATCAGCCTTTGTTAATTTGTCTTCTTGGTGATACCTATTAGGCTAAGATAGGACCTCGGTGCAGTTTGAATTTGCATTTCTCTAATGGCTAAGAATATTGGACAGCATCATTGCTCTTGAATTTCTTCTTTTTACAACTGTCTGTCCAGTTCATTTGCCCATTGATTGATTAAATCCTTTAACTGGTGTTGAAATTTTAGAGTTCTTTCTAGATCCTGTGCCCTTATCCCCTTAAATATGTGGGGACATAAAAGATTTTCTATTGTTTCATGGTTTTCTCTTCAGTATGGTGGTCGCTTCTTTGTTGTGAAGAAGTTTTTCATTTTAATGTAATATTGTCGATTTGGGGAGATTATTGCCTGTCTTGTGCCTCTGTCTTGACATATTTTACCTGTGTTTTCCTCTCAGAGTTTCAGAAGAGTTCAGGCCATTTTGAGTTGTTTTCTTCGGGATGGGGGGAGAGAGAGAGAACACACATGCTAGCTTCTTTCCTCTATGTATGGAATCCAGTTTTCCAAGCACCACGTGTTAATGTGCCTTTCTTTTCTTTGATGTATAACTTTGACATCTTTATAAACAAATAGGTGACTTTAGCTATGTGGGATTATATCTAGGTCTTTGGTTATGTTCCCACTGTTCCATGTGTCTGTCTTGTCCCAGTACCATTCTGGCTTTGTGACTATAGCTCTGTAGTATAATTTGAGACCAGGTGGTTAAGGCCTTCGGCATTCTCCTTTCTGCTAAGGCTATTTGAGTCTTTTGTGCTTCCATATAAATTGTAGAATTGGTGTTTTTCCTTTTGGGGTTTTGTTTTAGATTGTTTGTTATTTTCATTTATTTCTGTGGAAAATTTCACTGGAATTTTGGAAGGAATGGTAGTGAATGTCCATACCACTTTTGGTAACATTTTCACCATATTGACTTTACCAATCCCTGAGCATGGGCAGTCTCTCCATCTTTCAATGCCTTCTTCAGTTTCTTTGTTCTGTATCTTACAGTTTTCATCGTGAAGTTTTCCACCCCCTTAGATAGCTTTGTTTCTAGGTGCTTCATTCTTCCACACTATTGCTAATGGACTGTTCATCCTGGTTTCTTTTTAGCAAGTTTGTTGTTGGAATATAGAAAAGTTGATATGTGTCTACATTGATTTCTATCCCATTTTGCTGAAAGTGCTTATCAGTTCTAGAATCTTCTGGCAGGGTCTTCAGGGTCTATCAAGTATAGGATCAAGATACCTGCAAGCAGGGATATTTTGCCTTCTTCCTTTTCTGTTTTTAACTTCTTCTTCTCGTTTTCCTCCTCTAAGATTTTGAACACTATGTAGAAAAAGGTGGAGCAAGTGAACATGCTTGTCTTGTTTTAGATTGTAGAGGAAATGATTTGCTTGTTTTGCCCATTTTGTATAATGCCTGTCATAGACAGACTGAATTATGATGAGGTAATTCCCTTTATCCTATCTTCTCGGGACTCTTAACAGATCTTTGCTCTAGGCCTTTTCTGCTTCTGTCGAGATGGCTCCTGTGCTGTGTCCTCTTGGGTGTCGTCTTCATTGGATGCATCCAGCCTGGTCTTGGTGTATGATGCTTTTAATGAAACACTTTAACTTGAACATGATGAGGCTGAGGCGATGCTAACACCTAGCTTCTGAGACTGTCGAGCCCAGACATTAACACATGAGATGAGCCTAAAGTAAGCACTGAAGTCTAACATAGAAGAATCAGGTGAGCAGTTCTTTGCCTGAGCAGGAAACTCATGGGCGCCAGCAAAACCTGCTGAATTTTGGCAAACTGTGTTTTTCTCCTTTAAAAAGTTATTTTTATGTTCTAGGGAGAGCAAATCTAAGGTCCTCTACATACTAGGCATGTGTTCTATCACTGAGCTACAGTCCCAGTTCTAGCTCTGGTTCTTATTTTGGTTTGGTTTGGCTTGAATCATTTGAAAGTGCTTCCAAAACTAACTTGCTGTAGGGTACACGAGCGTGCATGCCTCACTCACGACTGCATGAGTCCACGGGAAGTGCTGGCAGCATCCACAGGAAGTGCTGGGGCATCCACAGGAAGTGCTGGGGGCGTCCACAGGAAGTGCTGGCTAAAGCATGAAGCTTTTAGGGACTCTGAATTCAAGGTCTGAGAAAGAGACATGGCTGTGACAGGACCCACTGGTCCCATGGAACAGATTCACATCCAGTACTTGATTCATATAGACAGCAGGTGTTCCTCAAATAATCCTTGTGTATGGCAGGACTAGAATCCCATTGTCTACAATTTCTGCTGTGCCTGATGAGGTTGCAGGAGACAAGCAGGGGAGACAATAAGGGTGAGGCTGACCACCCTCAAATCAAACTCCCATGATGTCACCCTGACCCCTGGACATTGTGCATGTACCTACAAAAGTTTGTGTTTGCCCTGCTGAGTTTTTCCTTCAGAATTTAAATGTTTTAGGTATTATTGCTACTATTACTTGCCATTTCACGTGTTTATTTTCCATGCTGGCCACTCTTCCACCTCCCTCCTACCCACCTTCACCTCCCCATTTCAATATATATATATATATATATCTCACTATTATTCACATGTTTTCCTTCATTTTGTAATCCAGCAATCAACCCAGAGCCGTCTGTGTGGCCATGAGGTTTAGAGCACATATTGCACTTGCAAAGGACCTGAGATTGATTCCCAGAACCCACATAGTAGCTCCCAATGAGTGGTAACTCCGGTTCCAAGGGACCCAATGCTCTCTCCTGACCTTCCTGGATACTGCACATACATGGTGGAGGCACATACATATATGCAGGTAAAAGTACCAGTACACATTAAGTAAAAATAAACAAATCTTTAAAAACCAAGCTATGGGAACCCCTGAAGTTGGACGGAATGCATTTTGTATGACAAGATAGCTATGAACTTATGAAGGTCAAGGGTGGAATGCTATAGGGTGACTGTGAAATACCCATCAGCACCTCATGAACTCGGACCTTAGTTCCCAGCTCAAGGAACTGTCTGGGCACCTTTGGAACTGTGACCTAGATAGCAGATGTAAGCTTCTGGGGGTAGGTCATGAATGTAATAGCTGCTTCTGGTCTTGTCCTGGGTACTCTGAGTCCAGTCCACAAAGACAGGAATAAGCCATGAGTTCTCATACCATGGACTTAGCCACTTCCACCTCCATGCCTTCCCAAACATGAGAATATAGCTCCTTCCTTAGGTTGCTTCAGGCAGCTAGTCTGTCACAGCCACGGGAAAAGTAGCTGATCCACATGATCATGCAATACTAATAATAACAGCTGTCAGAGTTTGTTACTGAGATGTCCAGTTTGCCTTCATCCTTTAGTATGAGACAGATACATACATAGCATATATACATACACACATATGTACCAAGTGTGTTAGTTGTCTACCTGGCATAACTTAGGGAAGGTTTTATTTTGGCTAATGGTTTCAGAGGGTTTTATTCCACAGTTACTTGTCCCAGTGTCCTTTGAAAGAGCATATTGGTGGTAGGAGCATACGGCAGAGGAGGTCCTTTCACAGGAAGCAGACAGTGTAATAAGAAGAGATGAAGAATAGCATACAAGGATACACACACACACACACACACACACACCCGTGACTTTCCTATGGCTAAGTCCCACCTCCCAAAGTTTTCTAATCTCTCCCAAGAGTGTCACCAGCTGGAGACCTAGGCATTAGCATATGATCCTGTGAGGGAAATTCCACACGCCAGCCCCAGCACAGAAAGTAGTATGCAAAAGACAGGATATGAAACATTCAGTTAGTACTTTAATAATTAAGCTGAATTTTGTCACCAAGTTATAAATGCCATTAAATGAATGAAATATGCATCAGTTGGTTAATCATGCACACAGAACATTATGAAGCTTGATTGCTTGGGAATAGTCCTGAAAGAAGCAGTCAAGAGAATAGCTTAATCATCCTACTTGGGGTAAATATTCAAAATCAATAAAATATGTGTCTTAGAGTTTGCGATAGTATGCCTACATTATTAATAGTTTTCTGCCTTTTCTACAACTTCCCCTTTCTGTGAGAAGCTCGTTTTGTTCTGGCTAGTTCTGACCCTCTTTGCTGTTAATTCTTCTTTTGTTGAATTTTTAAAAATTAAAATATAATTATATCATTTCTCTCCTCCCTCCAACTCTTCCCATGCTTCCCCTGCTCCCTCTCAAATTCATGGCCTCCTTTTCTTTAATCATTGTTAAACACACACACATATAAATATACAAAGACAATGTGCTGAGTCACTTGGTGGTCAAGTTAGAGGTCTCATCCCAGGGAGAGGCTAATTCTCTCTCTCTCTCAGATGCCAGCAGTTATCTGTAGCGCTTTGTCCTCTGGTGGGACCCTATGAGACTTGCGCCCTTCCATGTTAGCTTGTCTGCTGGAGCCCATTGCTCAGATCTCGCCCAGGCAGCATATGGTTGAGGTATCATGGCTCTAGCTTCCCTTACATTTCTAGGAGTCACAATCTCAGGTCGGACTTCCTGGTGTTCAGGCTCTTGCAATCTTTCTGCCCCCTCCTGAATATTCAGTTCTTCTTTTTAAAATTTAGTCTTGGTGATTGGCCTTCCCAGTAAGTGAAGACTGGAGAAGAGCATTGAGTGGGAATGGGAGGTCCTGAAGGCTCGGCCTGGCATCAGGTGATGTGGCATCACTCCGTACTCTTCAGGGTGATAGTGAAGAACGAGTCTTCCCTCACTCTTTCCAGTGCCCAGAATTCTGATGGAGTCTTTCTTTGGGGTAGACTCTCCTGATTTGAGTCTGAATAGCTTGTTCTGTGCTGCTATAACCAAAACTCATAAACTGAAGATTTTAAAGACCAGTATTCAGTAGCCAGCACTTGGGCTGTCTTGACTCATCTGCCACAGTGGGGATACCAATATGTCCTCACACTGCAGGCCATGGGAGGGTAACAAGCCAAGGCAGTGTGAACCTGTTGTTTAATGTTTTCACCCCAGTCATGAAGATGGAGGCCTCTTTCCATAGGCAGCACCTGAATTAGGAAGAGCACATCCAGACAGTGGCCGTCATGGTAGGCCAGAGTGGCTCATAACCATGCTCTTTGGTAAGGGTAGATGAGGAGGGGGACAGGATCCAGGAATGAAATTATCACCCTCCTTGCCAGGGATGAGGGAATGTGCAGTGTTTGGGGGGAGTTTTCTTCTTCTTTGTTCCATACCAGAAGACAGAAGAACCCAAGGCAAACTGGTTGGGATCCCTTGTAGCGTCCATGCAAGGTAGGGCACAGAGAACTAGATTGAGGCCTATATGAGGGAACCACAGAATAAGATATAATTCAAACACCATAAATTTTACCCTTCAAAATGTACAACCAGTGGGTTTAGTATATTTGTAGGGACATAAAACAAAAGCTCTAATTCATTTTCCCCAAAGAAACTCCACGCCTGTCAGTGACCACTCCCCGTTTCCCACTCCCTACCTCCTAACATGACCTATTCTGGACATTTCAAATAAATGGAACCATATAGCATCTAGCCCTTTCTATCTGGCTTCTTTCACTTAGCATGGTGTTTTCAAAGCTCACCGTAGTAACTAACACATGCCAGTCTTTCCTTCCTGTGGCAGCTGACCGGTATTCTATTGTCTAGATGTACCATTTTCTTCCATTCATTGTTTGATGAGCAACTCAGTCATAAATTATGTCTCTATCAATGTTTATGCACAGATTTTAGGGTGGATATGTGATTTCATGTTTCTTGGGCATATACCTCAAGCTGAGGTATATTGGTAACTGTACCAATAACATTTTGAGAGGATGCCAAACTATTTCCCAAAACTGTGCTTTACAATCCAACAACAACATCTGTCTATACATTTTATTATAACTCTTCGTGTGTGTGTGTGTGTGTGTGTGTGCTCAAGAGATATTCATCTGGTAGATGGGGTATAGTAACTTGTCGTGGGAGGAATATATGGACCATGCCTGAGACAGAGGGACATCATTTATGGCCTCAGCCCATTTGCTTGAACTTGATCACAGGGGTCAGCAGGGAGGATGGGGAATGTAGTTCAGTTTACATCTAGGACTAATGGAAAAGGCCTGACCAGACCTGACTCTCTGTCATCCGAAGCTTCGCCTCTAAGCTGTTCTACTTCATTGATTTCTTTTCTTGAAGCCAGTACCATTCCACGTGTGTTCACTCCAGTGTGAGACACAAGATGAGTCCCCCACCTTTGGTCTTCTTACTTGAAAATTTGTCTTGGTTGGACTGGAGAGAGTTCAGCAACTATGAGCACCAGCTGCTCATGCAGAGGATATGGTTGGGTTCCTAGCACACACATGAGGACTCACAGACATCTGCAAGCCCAGTTCCAGGGGATCCAATGCCCTCTCCTGGCCTCCAAGAGTACTGCATGCGTGTACTTGCAGGCAAAATGCTTGTCCACAACAAAAGGAAGAATAAAGAAGACCTTTTAAAAATTTGTCTTGCCTGGGCTTGGCCCATTTTTCACAGAAGTTCTAGTCTCTGCTCAAGAAGCATGTAACATGAGGGCCGGGTTGCTTGTTGGGGTTTCTGTCCTGTCCAGTTCCCACAGGCGGCAAGTCCCAAAGAATCACACAGAGAGTCTGCATTAGATATAAACTGATTGGCCCATTACCTCAGGCTTCATATTAGCTCTTATATCTTGTATTAACCCATTATCCTTATCTATGTTAGCCACATGGCTTGGTACCTTCTTCAGCGGGGCAGGTCACATCTTCCTTCTTCTGTGTCTGGGCAGGACTGCAGAAAGAGCTTCCTTCTTCCCAGAACACTCCTGTTCTCATTGACCCGCCTCTACTTCCTGTCTGGTTATCCCACCTATACTTCCTGCCTGGCTACCGGCCAATCAGCATTTATTTAAAACATAATTGACAGAATATAGGCAATTCTCCCACAAAAAAAAAAACAAAGGAAAATATCCATAGTCCATTTTTTGGGAATGTGCGTGTAGTATTCCAGGTTACTTCCTGCTGGTTGGAGCGCTGATAATCTTATGGGGACCTAAAGAAAATTTTGAATTATGATCAAGTCCTGACTGGAGTATCCTGTGAGTCTTGATCATCTCAGGCAGCAGTCTTGAACCTGTTCTGGATGTAGAACTCTGACATCCGGGCCATCTATTCCTACTAGAGATTTTTCAGGTGGTCTTCCTTGATCAAACCTGATTTTTCTTAACTCAGAATGAATCCACAGCCTCTCATTTCCTTTTTCAGTGGGGCAGGTCACATCCTGCTTCACATGGCTCTCGCGGTACCTCTGCCATGAGCCTGGAATCTCACAAAGCTAAGGAATGGGCTGGATCCAGCCATCAAAGCCATGGCTTTAATCCTACCCATATTGCTTAGCAAATTAAAGACTCATGTGGTCAGAAAAAGAGAGAGAGATATACAGTAAAGATCGATTTAAAGGTAAAAAACCTCTAAATGGTTTACTGTGTATTAAAAATATGTGCTGGCTTGGGAGAGAAAAGAAAAAGGTTAAAGTCCTCAGAGAGAGAGAGAGAGACACCATGGAGCTACCAGGTCAGACATGCTGAATCTTTCCCAGTAAGCCACGACCTCATGGTGAACACAGATTAATAGAAATGGGTTAAATCAAGATATGAGAGTTAGTCAATAGGAGGCTAGAGTGAATGGCCAGGCAGTGTTTTAATTAATACAGTTTCTGTGTGATTATTTCAGATGTAAGCTAGCCAGGTGGCCGGGACAAACAAAGGGTCCCCACTCCCTACAACAGAAGCACTATGAAGAACAGGTCATATTTTAGTGAGAAACCATTTAATATTGAAAATACACAGCCAACAAAAGATTGCCATCTGCCATATACAAAGAACTAGGGTAAACTCGGTATAAAGGCAGGTAGATGCTGTGGATGGACATCTTGGGGAAGAGAAGGAAAACTTGAATATCGGTAACTAGCTGAGAAGAAAGCATCTCAACTCTACAGTCTGATGGAGACTTCAAATCAATTAGTAATGTAGCCAACGGATTGCAGTATGGAAGAGCTGATTTCACCCACATTCTCTTGGCTGTCTGGGAGGTGAATCCCTACAAGCAATTTGGAAAGCATGTGTGGAAGCTTGGGGCAGCTGAACACATTTCCTCCTGTCCAGTCAATTTACTAGTAATGAGATTGGTACTGTCTTGTCTTCCTTAGGATTGGCAATTCATTTTGCTATTATTCCCACCATTTTCTGTGTGAAATGGTTCGTCATATTTTATTAAAGCAATTGTATTCCATCTTTTCTTTAGCCTTTTATCCTGATGGGATGATTGGATTTTCCTCACTGTTCCCCTTTTCTTTCTTTCTATGTACTGCAGGCCATCTGATGTTAATCTTCAAAGACTTCCCAAGCTCCTTGGATAAATGGATTTATTAAAATGACTAACTGCAGAAATTAAAGTCAGTATGCAAGTTAATAACTAACACATAAGAGCATCCGGTGTGCCAGGCAGGAATGTGCTGTCTTGCACTAACTCCTGCAAGAACTTTTTTTAATTTTTCATTTTCATATTTTATGTGTGAGGGTTTGCCTACATGTGTGTGCGTATACCATGTATGTACCTAGTACTCAAGCAGGCCAGAAGAGGGTGCCTGTTCTCCTGGAACTGGGTTACAGTCCGTTGAGAGTGATCATATGGGTGCTGGAAACTGGTCCTCTGCAAGAGCTCCTAACTGCTGAACCATCTTTCCAGACCCCTGCATCAGCTTAAAAGTCCCCTGGCATTAGCCTTCAATTCTCATGGTAGTCCATAATGGCGATTTTCTCACACCCCCCCCCCTTATGAATGAAGAGCCCGATGCAAGGATGTAGCATGTGTGAGCGACAGTATCTTTGCCTTGGACAGTTCCCATGTCTGCGCCTGGCTGGTGTTCTTGCTCTCCTGTGGTGAGTGGAAGAGGTGGATACACGGCCTGCCAAGTTCAGGCCAGAGCGGTGGAGGTTCACAGGAATGAGGTAACTAAGCTGTCTCTGCTAGTCGCCTAGATGCTCCACCATGTTGGTAGTCGTTTTTTCTTAACTCTTCCCAAGAGCTTGATGCTGTCCCCATGGGGTCAACTACTTGGACATTCCTAGACTTCAATGGCCGTTTCCAGATTCAGGATGCTTTTCTCCTCCTGAACAGACAGCTTTGATGACTGGCCAACAGGAGCCAGTTTTCAAAGAGTGGGCCTGTTTGTTACCAGCCATATTGTACCAATGGTGGGTGGAATTATGTTTTTATACTTTTCTTCTTCTTGAGGTGGTAGAGGTCTGGCCTCAGAGGGAAGTGCATAGCTTCCTGACGCCCGGAGCAAGGCCTTGCCATCCTGGAAGACAGCCAAGTCTCTAACTTGATATGTTCACTGGATAAATTGCATGTAACAACATGATGCCAGATGGGAGACGATTTGATAACAGGGCTTTTGAACTCTGTGAATGTTACCAAAAACAAATAGTCCTGGTCTTAAGAAATGTTTGATAAATTGTTAAATAAAAGACGGTGTGAGGACTTGAGCACTCAATTTCGTTTCCACCGCGTGTTTCGTTGAATAGATTATGACAGCGGCAGCGGGGTGCACGTCAGCTGATTCCCTGTGAATTACCTCCAGCAGCTGAGCCCCGCTTACCTCTGAAACACCCCACAAAAGCGCTTAGAACGTCTCTGAATTCAGGCGCTGACTGATTTGAGCGGTCGCTGTTTAATTCTGGGCCCACTCAGTCTTTTCCTCCTGCAGATACACGCTGCTGCCCTCCCCGCCCACCCCCGACCCGGCGCTGGGTTTTCTCAGGCTCCTTGCACGCTTCTTTATCTGATACCGGCTCTGCAGACCCTGTTCTGTGGACTTTGGTGCTTCTTGTGGGCTTGTGGAGGTCGCGCACGTTCTCTTAGCCGGGTTTAGAACTATTTAAAGCCATGTACAGTGACTGAAGGGAACTGTGCCATGCCAGCTGCTCCAAGCAGTAGCCAGTTCTTTATTTGTCATTCTTAAAGTAGCTTTTCTCCCTGAACAACACTGTCTCACCAATTTTAAGAAGACCTGCAGGACTTTCTTGGGGAGAAAAGCAATGATCTCAGCCTCCAAATAATTGAATGAAATCTCCAAATATCATGAATGTTGAGGCCATTTTAACAGTGCCATCATTTTTATGCAGGCCAATATAAGTGAAATATTGTGACCCTCCTTTCAAAATGATGAAAAGGCGTTCAGTCTCGCTCCAGTGCCTTGTGTATCTTCCAGCTATCCTCACCTGCTTTTCACAAATGGGTGGGTTTGTTCCAAATGAGCCCTGATCAGCCTCTCCCAGTTAGCAGAAGAGGTCCCAGACCTCCTCCTACCAGAGGGGCGTTTGGAAGCCTTCTCTCTTAAGGACACTATCGTTGTCTTTAAGGGTCACATACATAAACCTCCCAAAAGTTTCAGAAGATGCAGAAGAAAAGTTCAGGCCACACTGTTTCTATTGAACTCGGACCCAAGCTGCTCTTCCAGTGTCCTGGATCCTCAGAGTGTCGGAGCAGTTGTTGGTGACAAACGGTCTTCTGGACAGAGAGACTGCTTCTCTATGGGTAGCAAATGCAGCTGCCCATCCATTTCTTCTGCCTCCTGAATAAGTAAAGCTGGGGCTGGACAGACGGCTTAGTGGTTAAGAGCCCTGGCTGCTCTTCCAGAGGACCTGGGTTCGATTCCCAGCACCCACAGGATGACTCACACAACTATATATATCATTCCAGTCTCAGGGGATCTGATGCCCTTTCCTGGTCTCTGTGTGTACTGTACACTTGTGGCATGCATAGGTACAAGCAGGCAAAACACCCATAAAATAAGATTTTAAAGTTTTCAATAAAAATAAGTAAATAAAGCAGCAATACAAAGAACTCTTGGCATTAGAACAAATGTTCCATGCATCTGGAAGATTTCCCCATCTCTGACCCCACTCCCACCCCATCCTACACCTTCACCCTACATCCCCACCCCCACCCTATACCCTCATCCCCACCCTACACCTCCGACTATCACCCCCACTTCCACTCCACCCTTCACCCCCACCCTCCACCCCCACCCCAGGCCTCCTCTTGTGGATTCCCCAGATTCTGGAAACAAATGTCCTCGGCCAGGGAGACATATATGTAACATCCATCACTGGATATCTGTAGGTTCTACATCTGTGAATTAACCAATTGCAGAGCAAAGCTTCTCAGCCAAAAACTGTGTCTGTGCCAATATCTTCAGAATGTCCCTTTTCATTCTTCCCTAACCCTCAGCCATAACATCTCTCTGCATAGCATTTACATTATTATTAATATGTAGGTATTACCAAAATTCTGGGCATGATCTGAAGGACACAGGAGCTTCTATGGAAACTATGCAAACATCATGCCATTTCACACAAGGAACTTGATCATCTATCATCTTGTGCTAATATCCACAAGGGGTCTGGGAACCATGGGTGACTGTGTTGTTATTCCCAACTCTCCTCCATCTCTCACACTCTCTTTCAGAAGAACACAGCTCCCTCCACCCCCACAAGCTCCCCAGTTGCTGCTTGTGGCAGCAGCCAGTTATACATACATGTAAGCAAAGTATGTGTGCATGTGTGCACATGGGCATACAGTTTGTGTAGTTCCCTTCAGTGCAGAAGGTCAGAATCACAGATATTAGGTCCTGACTAACGAGAGATCTTTCCCACATCCATTTCCAGGCCACTGCTTTTCAGGGTCACTCACTGAAAGGTGTGCTCATAAGCAGATGGTGGCCTTAGGATTGGCTGGCAAAGCCTGAATGGCAAGTGGGTCCATCCATTCTTCATGAAGTTGTAATTAACATGCTACCTGCCTCCCACAGGTTCAACCTTTGGGAATGAAGAGCAGCCACCTCTGAAGCCAACTCTGCCTTCTAAGGACACACCCAAGGGAGCTGGCCGGGCAGCCCCTGCATCCGCCTCCAATGCAACAACACCACGCAGAAGTTTACTTCCGGCACCAAAATCCACCTCCACGCCTGCTGGTAAGACTGTCCGCCTCTCAGGAGCTCCACAGTGGAGTCTTTGAAAGTCCTTATGTCCAACAGCCACTTAGAAGAGATGACGGGGGCTGGAGAGATGGCTCAGTGGTTAAGAGCACTGCCTGCTCTTCCAAAGGTTCTGAGTTCAATTCCTGGCAACCACATGGTGGCTCACAACCATCTGTAATGAGGTCTGGTGCCCTCTTCTGGCCTGCGGACATACACACAGACAGAATACTGTATACATAATAAATAAATAATTATTTAAAATAATTTTAAAAAAGAAGAGATGACGCATGAGTCTTAAGAGGCACTTAAGGTTAATATTACACTCTCACTCCTCCGCCTGTCTGCTAACCCTTTCAATAACACCATTTTGGTTGGAGGAAGCAGGAGCCAAGCTGTGTTTAAGAAGACTGCCACTTGGCTAGGGGCAAACCTTGGCTCTTGAAACCGTTTGAAAGGCTTTGGGGCAAGCTCAGCCTGGGGCTCAGAACGCAAAGGGAACTGCTGCCTTCTGCTGGCTGTGAACTTAAACCCGCAAAACTGGGCAGACCCCAGCAGATTGGGTAGCTTGGTGTCCCGGCGATGGCTCCAGAGCCATGGTGTGTTTGTGACTGGCTCCATTTAAGGAGCACAGACAACTTGCCTCTCCATGCCCCCACACGTGTGTAGGGATTCCAGAGAAGGCCATTGTGGCCAGACACTGCCCAGGTGGCCCACGTTTGGCTCCGTCTTGCTTTCCTCCTCCATATCTCACACAAGGAACCCGTCCACCTACAGCAGTGTCTGTGGGTATGGGTTCCTAGTTCTCCATTGTGAAGTTTGGCATTGTGAAGACAGAATGGAGACTGAGCCTGGATTCACTGTAGAGGGCACGTTCAGATCGGTGGGTTTTCCTCCCTGTTTTCCTTCTGTGATTATAGCCAGATGTCTACCATTGTGCATGCACAAACACATACTGCTCTATGAGTTCTTAAGAATTGGATGGCGTTGTGAGCTGCAAGATGTGGTTAAGTTTTGTTGTCGTTCTTCTTCTGTCCACTTGACTCAAGCTAGAGTTATCTGGGAAGAAGACTGTCAGCTGAGAAAATGCCCTCACCAGAGCACCTATAGGCAAGTCTTGGGGCATGTTCTTGATTAATGATTGATATGAGAGGGTCCGGCCTACCTTGGACAATGCCCAGTCCTGGGCTTGCGCTCCCAGATTGTGTAACAAAGTAAGTGTAACAATCCCTGGCAAGCAAGCTAGAAAGTGGCATTCTTCTGTGGCCTCTGCGTCAGTTGCCGCTGACTTCTCCTCATGATGAACTATGGGCTGAAAGATGCAATAAGCCCTTGTACAGTTGTGGTTGTTGTTTTATCTTTGCTCTTTGGGGGGCCCGCCACCCAGCTCCCAAATAATCACATGGAGACTTATTCTTTCTTATGATTGCCTGGTCTTAGCTTGGCTTATTTCTAGCCAGATTTTCTTAAATTATCCCAAATACCTTTTGCCTCTGAACTTTTACCTTTCTCTATTTCTGTATTTCTCTTCTTTCCTTCTTATCCCATGTCTGTGGCTGTGTGGCTGTGTGGCTGGCCCCCAGCATCCTCCTCTCCTTTCCTCACTCCTCTCTCTTCTCTCTTTCCCTTCTATTTATTCTCTCTCCCAGCAGCCCCACCTGTCCCTCTCCTGCCTAGCTATTGGATGCTCGGTTCTTTATTAGACCAATCCGGTATTTTAGACAGACAAAGAATCACAGCTTCAAAAATCCCGAAGTGTGACAGATGCTATGTACCAATGACAGCTTTCCTCGGGCGTTCCTGTCAGGAAAAAAAATATTCCACTGCCCTAAAGAGGACTTAGTCAGCAGGCTGCAGAATCACAAATGCATGTGTTGTTCGCTGTTGGCTCTAGGAATCTTCTCCAAAAACAGATGAACAAAAATCCAGTGCATCGGTGTCTAGGGTTGAAGAAGACTGAATGCCCCTCACCTGCCTGTTCATAGGGACTGGATAGAAGCACTTCCAGGATGCTCGGCAGTATGGCTGTCCTAAGATGGGGAACGGTTTCTCTAAATAGGGACATGTGACACCATTTATGTGCTTATACTAAAAAAAGAAATAGAAAAATAAACTATGAATTTTAAAAAGATTATGCATAGGGGAAAAAGAGAGATTTAGGAGGAAGACTAGAGATTGAGGTTGATGACAGTATTTGGACACTTGTTTTTTTTTGGCCCGACTTAAAAATCATCTAAATATTGAGCGCAATTGTATACTGACGCTAAGTTCTAAAAGAGTAGATCTGAGCAGTCCTGCAGAAGCTGGGCATGATGCTGTGCAGATGTCATCCCATCAGTCAAGAGGCGGGTGGAGCTCTGTGAATCTGAAGCCAGCATGGTTTACATAGCAAGTTCCAGTCCAGCCAGGGCAAAATAGCAGGGCCCTATCTCAATTAACTAATGAATAAATGAGTACCTGAGTTAAAAATAAATGGTGGAGCCTGCTGTGGCAGAAGCATGGATATGAACTACTCCAGGTGACGTAATTCAGCCCAACGATTCAGCATGGTTGCCTGCTTGCATATTCCCTAGACTCAGGAAAATTCTAACAGGGATGCCAGAGCAGGTTGTCAGTAATCTATTGTTGAATCTGTTGGTGGTGCTGCCGCATCGTGACGCTGCATGTTCTGATAGTCTAAGTTTGTGTGCCACGCGACAAGATGACATCAGGGCATTTTACTTCTATTTTAACAGATAAAACTTGCCCGAGGATCAGAAAAGTAAAACAGCCCCACTGGCCAGCTTTATAGACCAGGCAACAGTAACACACGCCTTTAATCCCAGTAGCCACACCAGTTTGCCATAGAAACCAGGCAGTAGCAGGGCACACCTTTCACCTCAGAGCTAGAGAAGATTATAAAAAGGGAGGAGACCGCTCTCAGGCTCAGTCTCATCCTGAGATTCCTGGAGGCAGGATGGCCATTTTGGACTGAGGTCGAGGTAAGAGCCAGTGGCTGGCTGCTTTGCTTTTCAGGTCTTCAGGTTGAACCCCATTTTCTCTCTCTGAGTTTTTATTACTCATACTTCATATGGGTGACATGTGAACTCATCCACAGTCGATCTTTAAGGAGAGATCTCAGCTCTGTCCACTGAAAAGTTGTAAGTAACTAAAGCGATAGTAATGAGCTCAGGTTGTATCAGAATGTATTTACCGTTTAAAATTGGCAGGAGTGAGCGAGCGAGGCAGCTCAGTTGGTAAGTAACTTGCCATGCATGCATGAGAACCTGAGTTTGATCCCTGGAATCCGTGTAAAACATCTGGGCGTGGTGGTACAACTCGTAATCCCAGCACCAAGGAGGAGATGGATAGATCTCAGGGGCTTTGGTGGCCAGCCAAACTGATGTGTGAGTTCCGGGTCAAGGTGAGACTCTCAAACAAGAAGGTGAATGGCATCCTAAAGAAAGATACCTGGAGTTGACCTCTGGTCTACACACACACACACACACACACACACACACACACACACACTGAATAAATATATGGTTCCATGCTTAAAATGGGGAATTTTAGACCCCAGGACAATGCAGTAGGATAAGCTCATGGTTAAACACATTGACCAGCTGATTGCTTTAGTGGAGGCAAAGTTAAATGAATGTGGGAAAATAAAGTGTTGAAAATAAAGAGAAAGCAGGTTTTTTTTTTAAAAAAAACATTTTGTTAAGTACTTCTGCTACTTAGGTTGTCTTACGTACCGTTTCTTTTGCATTTTATATATAGACGCTTCCCTCTCTGAGCCAAAGTGTCTTTCCTTCAGGTCATAATATAGTGTGACCTCTTCAGGGACTTTCCCGTTAATAGATCTTCTCACCCAGGTTATTATCTAAGGATTCCTGTGTCCGCCATCTCTCTGACCCTGATTTCACTAACTGGCCTGGGACTGGCTATGTGGTTCAGGCTAGACTTAAACACTCAGATTTGGCCTCTCAAGTGCTGGAGCTAAAGGTAGGCACTCCCATGTCCAGACACACACGCCTCTTTTCCTTTATCCCAAATCCTTTGCCACCAACAGGGAACCCAGAATACCCCAGGCTACTAGCAAATACCCATTGAAAGAGGGAGAGGACCCACTCCCTGCTGTTTCTCTCCACTGATGACTCTGGGGCAAGGAGACAATGAGAACTAGAAATTACTTGAGACTTTCTGTGGGTGCTCAACAAGGCGTCCCAGCTCCCTGGAGTAAGCGAGAGGCATCCCCCACCCTTCCCGCTCCTCCATGGTCAATAGCAGCCTTGCTGCTCCAGCGCTTTAGTGCAGCACCGTGAGGAAGTGTGCTTCTTAGGAACCAAGGAAAGCAAAGCCCACGTGGCAGACACAGCGGGCAGGAGCCTCCGGCTCCCTCTACAGTCCTTTCTCCACCGCTGGCAACTATTTCAGTCTTGCTCTGAGTTCTGTGTCCTCCACCAGGGTCTGCAGCAAATCACAGCCCCAGTCATAAAACACTTAGATAATTCCTAGTGCAATTTGTAAGTATTGACCATATGTACTCAGAACTATCCTTGAATGGAGCTGAGAAGCTCAGCGTTTGATTTTAGAGAGAGAGGAGAGAGATTTTAAAAAGATTTTTGTTTTATATAGGGTGTTTTGCCAGCATGTATATCTGCGCACCCTATGCATGTGTTCTTGCAAGACCCACAGGGACTAAAAGCAAGTATTGGGGCCTCTGGAACTATATGTAGTGACAGGTGATTCTGAGCTGCCATGTGGATGATGGGAACTGAGCCTGGATTCTCTGTAAGAGTAACAAATGCTCCTAACTGCTGAGCCATCTCTCTAGTCCTGAGACATAAGATTTTTTAGACTCAAATATGCCTGTACACCAGAGGCCAGGCAGAAGGATCTTAGATTCTAGTCCAGTCTGAACTACATAGGGAGACCCTGTCTTAAAATACAAAACAAGCAAAAATATAAAGCATATTTAGACTTTCTCCCACCATTGATTCAAGAGAGGAGCTCTTTAAACATTACCCATACCCTTCTGTTATGAACTAAGTCGAGGATCCCATACCACTCACGGTGTGGACCCATGGCTATGCCCTTTGGGAGCTTTACATCGACTGCTGCCCGCATTTCTAGCCACGAAATGGGATGCACAGCTGATCCTAGCCATTGGCCTCCGCCCTGCCAGTTTCACTGACTGGGTGAGATAGCGGCTTGAGCCAGGCTGGGGCAAACTGCTTGCTGTCCTGTCTCCACTACCAAGAGGTTAAGAGGCATGCACAGGACTTTGTTTATGTACACACCCAGCTGGGATTAGGAGGAGATCATATACATTGCAACCAAGCCGTCAAAATAAGATGTGGGTTAGCCAAAAAGCCAAAGTGTGTTTTAAATACATTGCTTAACTTTCCTTTCCACGCCTGATAGACCTTTGCAAATTTCACAGTGACTGTCAATAATAGTTAAGTTGTAATACGGAATTTCTCACTTGACACCTATTGCATGGCTCTGCATTCCTAAGTGAGTTAAAATCAAGTTTTCTGCTGGTGTATGTTGTCACAATAATTGACCCACAGAGGGCAGGGCTGCAGATTGGTCACATACCGGACAATTGCATGGCTTGGGCTCTGAGGTTGGGAATGAGGTCTTACACAGCATGCATCCTTACTGTTTTAACCCTACATGGGAAACGACTCCTCCTCTTCCTCCTTCTCCATCTCCTCTTCTTCTTTTTTCTTCTTCTCTTCTCTTCCTCTTCCTTTTCCTCCTCTTCCTTTTTCTCCTCCTCCTCTCCTCCCCTTTCTCCTGTTGCCTCCTCCTCCTCGTCTCTCTTTTTTTCTTTGCTTTGCACAACACAGGCCATCAGACTCTCAACCTTTTCATGCTCTTCCCACTGAGCCACATCCCAGCTTTGGCAGCATTTCTGAACTTGACAATATGAAGCTAATGGTAGCCGGGCTTTCATGCCTCTCTACCACCTGCTTAATGACTCTCATCTATTGTTGAAGATGGCCTGTACCAGCAACAGGACAGACCTTCGGAGTGCTCAGTTGTATCCTCTAACCTGGATTTCTAATGGGAAGTTTCTGTGTGGGATGCTTTTTTTTTTTCCTGGTTCATTCCTCAACAAGAGTCCAAGGCGCTTGCTGTATTCATGATTTAGATGGAAGGATAATTAGAACAGCTGTTCCCTTAGGAACTCACAGTAAGGAAAATGGATTTACAACTTAATAATTAGGGTGGAAGCAAGAGATTCATAATCTTCTATCTGAAGTCTAGTTAATTCTAGCAAGCCAAAAAGCCATTGTGAGGTGGAGGTAAGGCAAAATGGCTTGCCCTTTATTGATGATTTATCTAATAATTTTTATATGGTGCTTGTTTAGTCACTGAGTATTTGCCATTTGCCTACTTTCCAAGTCCTGAAGTGATGCAGGGTGTTCAAGCAAGGGCAGTGTGACACAGGCATTGGCAAGGACAGTGTGACACAGGCATTGGCAAGTCTAAACATCCAAGGAGCAAAAGGGAAAAAAAAAGCAAACACCGGGCTTGGTGCTTCCTGATCCCAAAGCCAAGTAAAAAGCAAACTGAGGAGTAGGCTGTCACCCATCTTTCTCCCTGTCACAAATGTTGAAGTCATAAGGCTGAGAATTGACAACTGCAGTGAGGACTGGCGAGGTTTTACAAATGGAAACGCACTCTGAAGCTTCTTCTCATGATATTCCATGGAGCCGGGAAGATGGCGCAGTGGATAAAAGTGCTTGCTGCCATGCCTGGCAACCAGGGCTTGATCCCCAGAAGCCATGTGGTGGAAGGAGAGAGCGCACACCTGTAAGTTGTCCTTTGACCCTGTCACACATGTTCTATTGCTCAGGCTGTAAGTGGAGGGTCCCAAGTATTTCAGGACCTTGGCCTTGGACCTTTAAGAGGTCCAAGATCCTCAAGATCCTCACAAAAAGCTTTTGTGTTGTTCACATGTCAAATACAAAATCCCTTTCCGGTGCATTGAACCATATAATTTTACAGAAATAGCCGGGCTTCACGCATTGACTTGATAACAGGGCCACAGCAATCTGATAAATAGGAAAGTGTTTTCAGTTGAAACTATTGATCAGAATATAGATTACTTCGTGGTCAACGTGCCTCTGATTCTGTCAGGTGCATATGATGGAGCATATAAAATCCAACTCTTTCCATGCTAAGCTGTGAAAGATTTCTTGTGGTTATGTAGAAAACAACTTATCATTTAAGTTTCTTTCTACCTAATAAAAATATTCCCTAAGACTCACAAGCTGTCAATCTACAGACTATAAACCTCATGTGTCATAAAAATGACTTTTGCCTCTTTAGAGGAATGTTGAATTAAGCTTCACACATAGAGGGATTTCTGGGCATACTGTAATTCTCAAAATGTGAGTAGCTGATCAAAGTCATCTGCGTGTGTTCACGGGAAAGGTTGATGCTCAGATACCAGGAAGATGCTGCCACCAGCTCTCCCCGCTTCATCCTTGCAGCTCACACACTGCCCGCCCTTCCTGACTACATATTAAATAAAGAAATTAGGAAAGAGCTGGAAATAAAGACTGAACATTAGAAAAAAAGAGAAGGCAAGCAGTGGGCCATTGCCTGTTACTGGGATGTTTGTTGAAGACAGTTGAGGGGAGGGGCTGTTCTTAAAAGCCATGCCTGAGTCCCATGATTTCTGTGCTTAACTCCGAGAGCAAGCTCACCTTGGATAGTGATGAGAAAATCATAGGGCTCACAGTGTGGTTATTCCTGTTGGCTCAGGGATGTTCACCAACATCCCAGAAAGAGAACCGGGAGGCAACGAGACAGAGTTCAGTTAGAAGCAGCATCAGCAGTTCAGTATAGATGCTCTTCTTATCACTTGGCGTTGAGCAACCTCCCCCGGGCCAAGTTTGAATTGCTATCATGGGCTGAACTGGTTTGTCATTGTGAAGCCAATGGGAGGCCCAGCAGTCATGTGGGAAACAGAGCAGCCTGGAGGAGAGCAGAGGAATTCAGAATGTTTCTAGAAGAAAAATGAAAGCAATAAATACGAAAGCCTTTTGTGTGGCATGAGGTCAGTGAGCCTGGAAGATGGGATTTGGATGATGTATGCTGTGTCTGCTAAGGGGAGCTCCCCACGTCATCAAGAGAGCTGTGTGAGGGTTGTTCCAGAATGACCCATGTGCTGTGCTAGCCAGCCAAAAGAAAGGTCAGAAGCATGCCATTCTCTAAGGTGTCCCAGAAGCAGGGACTGTTGGATATGTTTGTGGACATCCACTCCATCCACACACCGGCACCAAGAGCCTTCTCTGAGTTAAGCATTGTACTGATTACCTGGGTAAATCTTGATGGATGGGATAAGACAACCCTTGTCCCCATGTGGCACAAGGTGTCACATAATTACACACCTAATTGTTTTATTACAGTTGTAATAAGGGCTGTGAAGGGGAAATGAATGCACAGGAAGGTGTGTGGTAGGTATAAAGGGCCGAGGCTGAGTGTGGAGACAACACTGGGTAGAAGAAGCCTGACACTTGAGAGAAGTTGCCAGCCATTGCTGATATGGAGGAATAAACCTGTCTCCCCTTAAAAAGCTCAGTCTGGGAGTTGCTAGCAATTAGATGCCTTGCTAATTTGAATATATACACACACACACATATGTATATATATATACACACACACATACAAATGTTCTCTCCTTCTTCCTCCCCCTGACAAAGGAACTTGGAAGTTATAAAATGACCGAAAGACCAACAACCCCCTCTTGACAGTTTGCGGGCTGGGGGTGTGAATGGCCCCAGGGTGACATCAGAAGTGGGAAGGAATTGTCTCTTTCCTCTGTTGTCCCCCTTGAATCCTTTCCTTGAAACCTCCGCAAGAACAGTGTTTGATAATTCGAGAAGCTTTCTAGGGCACTCGCACAGTGCCAGGCTGGACCCACCTTGACCCAAAGCCAGCCTTGTTTTTGTAGGAGTTCTTTGAAAGTGGGATACTAACAACTCAACTCTTACATCAGAGCTTGTAGGGGGATTGTACCTAAAGGTTACATACCTGTCGCTTGCCCACTCTGCCTGTCAACCCTAAGGAAGTGTGGGAGCGAGTCCAGCAGGAATTCACGCAAATAGTCTTGTGGCTTCCACGGTGGATTTCGACGGTTGTGCCTTGCAGAAATCTGCCCATGGTGCCATGTGTGTATCGCTATGCAAACCGATGCCATGGAGCTGTCCCACCTCTTTATGTGGGGAGTGGGGAACTTTGAATTGTACATCGTTGTTTTTAAAAGCTTTGAGTTCCCATCCAGGTTTGTATGATCCGGTGCATTGCATTGATGCGATCTCAAACACTAACAATGGGTTTGGGAGTAGAGACGTAGTCTTCATGGGGTGCAGAGAAAATCCTAAGTTTAAGAAAGAGACAAATGCCAGTTAGCCATTTGAGAAGACAGATGGGAAAGAGTAATATATTTCCTAGGCAGGGCACAGTCTTCGTATCTTGTATCTTTCAGCAGTCACACAGCCATCAGATGCTGGAGCCATTCTGGATCTATCCTTAGCCAATCAAGTCCTCCACCAGCCTAATGAATACCAGTGCTGAGGGACACAGTTCAAGCCCCTGCACCGCCACAGGAGGCCTTTACCTTTCTCCACCACATCTGGTCCTGCTACTCCCTGACTTAGGAACCTTTAGCTGTCCCTGCTGCCTGTGGATTCAAGGCCCATAGTCAGAATCTCAGCCACCCCCTTCCCTGCTGCACACCTTCTTCTTGCCACCCACGTTCTCCCCTGCTGTGCCACCTTCTCCCACCACCCACCTTCTCCCACCACCCACCTCTCCCTGCCATGCTGCCTTCTTTCCTGCCTCCCACCTCCTCCCTGCCATGCCACCTTCTCCCTGCTGTGCCACCTTCTCCCTGCTGTGCCATCTTCTCCCTGCCATGCCACCTTCTCCCTGCTGTGCCACCTTTTCCCCTGCCATGCCACCTTCTCCCTGCCATGCCACCTTCTCCCTGTCATGCCACCTTCTCCCTGCCATGCCATCTTCTCCCTGTCATGCCACCTT
>PVIU01016691.1:0-44267 GCA_004026605.1 Ondatra zibethicus | reverse complement strand
AGAACAGAAGGTGGGGTCTGGTGTGGGCTCTGTGGAGTGGAACAGAAGGTGGGGTCTGAGTGTGGGCTCTGTGGAGTGGAACAGAAGGTGGGGTCTGAGTGTGGGCTTCTGAGTTTGAAAAGGCCTTGATCTGATCTTGGTTGTATCACTCATCAGCTAGACGCCTAGGAAAGTCACCCAGCTTCTGTAAGCCCAGCTTACTAGTCTCTAGAATAGGATCAACTACCTTGTGCGGGATATTTTTATGTCGGCTTGATACAGGCTCAGAGTCATCTGAGAGGAGGGAATCCCAACTGGAAAGAAATGTCTTCATAGGATTGGGTTCTAGAGCGGTCGTTCTCAACCTGTGGGTCACTACTGTTTTAGGGGTGTCATATCAGGCATCCTGTATATCAGATATGTACCTTACAATTTATAGTAGTAGCAAAATTACAGTTATGGAGTAGTAGCGAAATAATTTTATGATGGGGTGGAGTTATTAAAGGGTCACAGCATTAGGAAGGTTGAGAACCACTGCTGTAGAGCATTTTCTCAATTAGTGATTGATGTGGGAGGGCCTAGCCTACTGTGGGTGATGCCATCCTGGGTTCTATAAGAAAACAGACTATACAAGCCACGAGGAGCAAGCCAGTAAGCAGCTTTCCTCCATGACCTCTGCATCAGCTCCTGCTTCTGTGTCCAGCCCTGTTTGAGTTCCTGCCCTGACTTCCCTCAGTGATGAACTATAACCTGGAAGTGTAAGCTGCAATAAACCCTTTCCTCCCTAAGTTGTTTCTTAGGTCATGGTGTTTTGTCACAGCAGTAGCGACCCTAAATAGGAATATCTGCTCCATAGGTGCACTCACAGGACCTGAGGACTATATGCAAGCATGCAGAAAGTGTCAGTGCATGGTGGCTTTAAAAAGGTGCTAGTAAGGCTGGGTGGTGGTGGCGCACGCCTTTAATCCCAGCACTCGGGAGGCAGAGGCAGGTGAATACCTTTGAGTTCGAGGCCAGCCTGGTCTACAAGAGCTAGTTCCAGGCAGCTAGGACTGTTACACAGGGAAACCCTGTCTCGAAAAACCAAAAAAAGAAAAAAAAGCTGCTAGTATTTAGTTCATTACTAATACCAAGTGTTTTTTCCTTGTTTGCCTGCTAGACTCTAGAGTCTAGACCAAGGTTATCTGAATTTTAATATTTTTCCCTAATGTCTTCCTCTATCATTCTCTATCTTATCTAAACATTATTATTATTATTACTACTACCATGTATGTATGCATATGTGCACACATGATGGTGTATATGTGGTGGTTAGAGGACAACTTTGGCTCTCTTTTCATGTCTGCATGGGCTCCAGGGATCAAACACAGGTTGTCAGGCTTGTGTGGTAAGCCCTTTACAGGCTGAGCTATCTTACCACCCTCTACCTTATGTTTGGAGACATGGTCTCTCACTGAACTTGGAACTCAGTAATTGGCTAGACTAACTGGCCACAAGCCCCAGGGATGTTCCTGTCTCTGCCTTTCTGGTGTGGCACCATGCCTGCCTTTTTTTTTTTTTTTTTTTTTTTTTTTGGTTTTTTGAGGCAGGGTTTCCCTGTGTAACAGTCCTAGCTGTCCTGGAACTAGCTTTTGTAGACCAGGCTGCCTCTGCCTCCCGAGTGCTGGGATTAAAGGCGTGCACCACCACTGCCCAGCCTATGCCTGGCTTTTTATGGGAATGGTCAGGATCTGAATTCAGATTTCTGTGTCTGCTCAGCAAACACTTTATCCACTGAGCCATTTCTCTAGTTCCTAGAAATATTTTGTTTTATAGCATGTATTATGATCTATTTTATTGGTTCTTGATCTCTTATAATACCCAATTTATAAATTAAAAGTGTAAAAGAAATACATAGTTTAGATACCATATGATTTATAATGCCTTGCAGAATGTCTCAGCCACACTGTAATCAGTTTTGGGTTTTTCCTTTGTTGCAATTCAGAGGATGGGCTCAAGGCCTTGAGCATTAGTTGAGCAAGCACTCCCCTGCAGAGCTATCCTCTGACACTGTGATCTTTTAAAAACAGCCTGCAAAGTGGTATCTCACCTATCTAATGTCTTAGTGTAATTTTAGTGGCATCTTAAGAATTTAGTTGAGCCTGGTAGGGTAGCCAGCACCTGTCATTCCACCACTTGGGTGGAGAAGACTGGGGGATCATGACTTTGAGGCCAGCCTGGAATGTTTAGAAAGACCCCTGGAAAGAATTTTGTCACTGACTGTTTCCTATAATTCAAGGTTGCCAGTTAGCATTCAGGCAGCTGTGATGAAATCTATCGCACTGCATTGTTTATAGACAGCAGGTTTAGTGCTCATAGTTCTGGAAACTGGCAAGTCTAAGGGGAGGTTCTAACACACCAGTGTTGCATATGAATCAGTAATTCTGTAGATGGCACATTCAGGGTAATCTCACCTGGGTCCTCTCATATAAGGGCATTAATTCAGTCTGGGAGGCCACAGCCCTGTGACTTAGCTACCTCTGAAGCCACCTTGGAGTAGTGCCTATTCAGCTTTAGGCTCTGATATATTTACCTTGGGTGGGTGTGTGGGAGATACACATATTCAGATTCCGGGACCATTGTGTTTTTAACATGGACGCTGTCATCTATCTGGTCTATTTTTATAGTACTATCTACAGATCTTTCTTCTCTACCCATTTAAAATTTAGAGTCTGGAGACTGGATAGCATTAGGAAAATGTTCCAGTATTTTTTCTGTAATGGTTACATTTTGAAAACCTTATCTTTCAGTATTATTTAGGGACACAGTGATTCATCTATGTCAACTGCCTGAATCCATGCTCTATTGTCCTTGGTTAACACTTTGAAAAAGCACATATTGAGCTATTGATTATATTTGAGTTAGGTGCTGCTCATTAAAATGCAGCACTATTTACCAGTGTCTCGGTGATCATTTAGTATGAACAATGTCCAAACACAGTTGCTTGTTGATGATCCTGACATTTGAGCTAGAGTTGCTGGCTTTTTTCCCCCCCTCTAATGTGTCTTCAGTTATCTGACAGCTTGAATGCGTGGTTTAAGGTGTCTTCAGTTCACTGCCTGCTTGTTACCTGGAGCTGCCGGCGCAGGCAGCGGTTGGGGTGTTTTTATCCCATGTGGTGCCTTTGCTGGGCATGGCCTGCACTTTGCAAATACAAAACCAGCAATGTCAAAGGAGAGCAAGAGCCGAAGCCTTAAGGGTTTTTGTGGCCACATGCCACTCCTACTGCTGGTCAAAATAAGTCACAAGTCATCTTGGATTTTAAAAAAGAGGTGAGTTGGGAGCCAGACTCCATTTCTTGACAAGAATGGCTGCCTCTCCTGACAGAGACCTGTGAACTGAAAAGCTGTAGCGGGCATAAAATGGCGAGACAGTACCGAGGGAGCTTGGGAGACTCCATTAAAATGGAGGGGAAGTAGGTGGCATTCAGCAGTTGGTTTCTGCATTCCTGTTCAGAAAAGTAGCTGTTCCTTGCTTCAGACCCAACTCTACTTTCTTCTGGCTTTCAGTATAGCTTCTCCCCTACTGAACACTGCGAGACCAGAAGCCTGTTCTCATTTCAAAGTAACTCCTTCCAGTCGCTGGTACAAGTCTCCTAACAATAGCCATTAATATTATTTAAGTCCAAACCATGCCTTAAAAGCACCTCTAATTGGCTTGAGACAAGCCTTCTTACTTGGGTGCTCATTAGTGTCAGGTAGTCAGGATCAGCCCTCTGTAGAAATGCTTCAGTCCAGTTGTGCATTTTTAGGCCAGTGGACATGATCACTGGGGTACAGTGCAAAGCTGCTGTCCTTTTTAAAACCAGTATTCAGACATAGTTGTGCTTAGAGATCTGTCATAATTAGCGCCAGTTGTCAATATGACATGCCTTCAAAGAGAACCTCAGTTGAAGAATTGCTTCTATCTGATTGACCTGGGAGCATGTCTTTGGGCATTTTCTATTTGCTAATTGATGTAGGAGGGCTCAGACCCCTGTGGGCAGTCCCATCCCTGAGCAGGTGATGCTGGGCTGTTTAAGGAAGGTAGCTGAGGATCTCAGAGAAAGCAGTCAGTAAGCAGTGATTCCCTGTGGGCTGTGCTTCATCAGTTCCTGCCTTCAGGTTCCTGTTTGAGTTCCTGCCTCACTTTCCCATGATGAACTGTATTGTGTAAGCCATCTCAACACTTTCCTCCCTAAGTGGTTTTGGCCAGGACCTTCTGTTGCAGCATCAGGAAAGCAAAGTAGAGCAGGCTCAGTAGCTTTACCAGCAGCCATGCTCGAGGTGATGACTGTGGACAAAACTGAAGTTGTTCTTAGATCAATATTATTAAACATGTTTAAGTGTGGTCAATATTTTGTAGTACTGAATGTATAGCCAATGAATTTAGTGGTTCTGTTCTTTGTATGTTTGTGAGTGTGTGCAAAAGATGTCTGTGTTTGTGTGAATATGGGTGGACAAGATGTGAGACATCATTGTTATGGAGGTCAGAGGACAGCCTTTGTGTGGGTCCTGGCTCTCCACCCATTTGGAGATAGTTGCGTGTTGTTCACTGCTGTGTACATCAGTGTCAGGATGTGTGACAAGGTCACTGTGTGGAGGTCAGAGGACAGCCTTTGGTGTGGGTCCTGGCTCTTCGCCTAGTTGGCGACAGAGTTGCATGTTGTTCTAGGTACACCAGTGTCGAAGGGTTCCCCTGCATCCACTCTGCTCTTGCTGTAAAGCGCTGGGATCGCAGATATGTCACTGCACCTGGCTTTACATGGATTCTGGGCATCTGAAGTCAGGTCCTCCCTCTGGCAAATGCTGTACCACTGAGATATAGTCTCAGCCCCCATTATTTTTTATTATGTCAAACTGCCACTTTGATACCAAGTTGCTAAAAATATATGTATTGGATTAATGAGATGAGTGACAAGTTCCAAAAAAGTAATAATTCTACAATCTTTTGCTCAGGTGTAATCACTTAGTTACTGTTCTCATTAGCTAAGTACATGGTTAGAGTGGTTTGAACATGGTAAAATATGTCCAGTGAGAGCAGCCAGGAAGGACCTGGGTCGAGAAGCAAGTCGAAGGCAGGCTCAAAAATACTCACTGAGCATTTAGTTGAGTGAAAGGTAAGGGGAAGTCGAGCTGCCATAAGGTACTTGAGGTCTCCTTGCTTACTTAAGTGAACAAACTTATTATTTGTTGCTTTAGATAAAGAATCCAAGGCTTATTGGCTTTCTGTATCAAGGTGGACTTTGTCCCAACAGAGAGATTATTTAATCAGTTTGAATAGCCTGGCAATGCTTTTGTAGAAGTCGATCCTCCAATGTTTGGTGGAATTATTCAAGCAGAGGCTGGATGGGCCATAGAGATGCTAAGGGGGAGATTTTTGTATCTGAGCCTTCTCTATTTTGGGACTCTGTGGTTGCCACATGTCTGTAACTACAGCATTTAATGAACACACTCTCTGATGTCCTACCCCAGTTGATATTGGAGCTGGCATTGATCACGTAAGCAAGAGCGGAGACTTCACGTTCTTAGAGACTGCTACGCTCTGAGTTCAACTCCTGATGAAGGAGCAGTGTTTAATGTTTGTTCATAATACAGTTGCTAAATCATGTCCTCTGCTGAGTGATGTTGGCCTCACATGACTGAGCTTTTCAGGGTACTTCCCGAAGGGAAGCCCTGGAGTAGGAGCCCTCTGTCTAGGGCTTCTCAGGCCATCTAGACTTCCTGTTCTGCAGTGTGGCTACTCTTGACTACAAGGATGTTGAAGAAACCTCTCTGTGGAAGCTTGTGTCCTTCCTGTATGTGCTTTAGAAATCCCTCCCTCAGCATCTGTTTATTTCAGTGAAAACTGACAAACAGTAAATGCAATGTGACTTTTTTCAAAACTATGATGAATAAAAGCTATATTTATATGTAATTTTTAATATTGTACTGGAATAGCACAGATCCAAAGTTTGTTTTTAAATTACCAGGGGAGCTTTAGCAGTAAGTGTGGAAGATAAAGCACGAAGGGGTGGGTTGTCCTTGTAACAAATGCACTTAGCGCTTTCGTTTATTGCCCTTGCTCCTGTGGGGGCAGACTCTGCTGTTCTGTCACTTCTGACCTCACATCTGTACTGGGGTCAAAGCTCTGTCCCTTTCCTGTGTAAGAGCTATCAGGAGAGTTCCCTGTAGACTGTGCCCAGGGAACAAGCAGAATCACCTTCTTGGTACTTGGCGTTGGGTCTGTTTAAGAATGAAGACTTTTGAACTGGTGGAGCTCAGTGGAAGAGCTCCTGCTTAGCATGCACAAGAGCCTGGGTTCCCTCTATAGCTGGCCCTCGCCCTGCTCCCCAAATCATGTCAGTTCATTAGCTGCTGGGCACTTGGGCTGTTTTCTTTCCTATTTGGCTGTTCTGAATAATGCTGCTGTACTTGTGCAGACTTTCATTTGTACGCTTGTGTTTAAATTTTGTGGGCATGTACTCAGGTCATATGACAACTCTCACCAGAGGAACTGTGAAGCCAGTTTCCACCATGGCTGCTGGAGAATGCAGTTTCCCTGTGTGTTGACAATGCTTGTTACTGCCTGGTTTTGAGTCCAGCCATCTTAGCTATTAATCGTCTGCTTCAGTCTCTGGAGTGCTGGGGATTTCAGACTTGCGCCACTATGGCCACCTTGAGACTTGTGGTTTTGATTTGATTTGTATTCGCCTAGTGTTGGACTGTTTTGTGTGCATATTAGACATTATGTATCTTTGGAGAAATGTCTGTTCACACCCTTTGTCTGATTTGAGATTGGGCTATTTAGCTGTTTTCAAAACTGAACTAGCTCTAAGAGATTTAAACTATATTCTAGATACGAGTCCTTTAAATCAGTTATTTGTCTTGGAAATATTTGCTCCTGTTTTTATTTTCTTGACGTCCTTTGAATTTTGAGTATAAAAGTTGCAGTGGGGCCCTACCTGTTGGATCACTTGCTTTAGTGTGTGTGAAGCTCTGGCTTTGGTCCTCAGTGACACACTTCCACATACACATGCACTCGCGCATATACACATCAGCTTCTAATTTTGATAAAGTCCAATGTTTATTGTTTTCAACTTTTATAGAGTCTTACTATATAGCCAAGGCTGGGTCGGACCTCCTGATCCCCTTGTCTTTACCTCCTGGGTCGTGCGATTACCGGTGTACCACTACTTTGGCTTTAGTTGTTTGTGTTTTGGTGTCCTATCTAAAAATTCTTTGCCAAATCTAAGGTGAGGAGGTTTTACCCTTATTTTTCCCTTAAGAATTGTATAGTTTTATCTAGCTCTTGTATTAGTTTCAAGATTCACTTTCAGTTAGTTTTTATGTATGGTGTGAGGAAGGGCAAACTCATTCTTTGGCGCATGGGCATCAGTTGGTCTACTGCCATTTGTTGAAAAGCCTATTCCTCCCCAGTTAAGCACCACAGAACCTTTTCTTAGTGTCTGTTTTCACAAAGGAGAAGAAATACTTTATCTACAAAAGCCCTCATGTTTCATGCAAAAATGACAAGTCACCTGGTGTCTCCAGGTGTGTGTTACCCGCCCAGCTTCTCAGCTTGGCAGCACTGGTGTTGTAACTGCCTCTAACTCGCTGCGTGTGTCAGCGCTTAAACCAGCACGATGGGGTTTTACCTGCTTCTACATTGCAATTATGAATATTATATCAATGTTACCAACTTGATAGATAATCTTTTCTTTAAAAATTCCCTTAAATCTTCCATTTACTCTGCAGAATATAGATGAATTAAGGAATACATTTTTCCTAGAAGCCGGAACACTGGAGCTGCTGGAGCTCATAGAGCGAGAAGCACAGCGTAGGAAGTGTTATGCATTTCGAGCATTAGTGAGGTCCAGCACTGAGTGTTGGTGAGCTTGCACCACAAAGGAGACGTGTGTGTGTGTGTAATAGTTATGAACTGGTAATTTTAACTTTTGAAATAGAAACAATCAGATATTTGTGTTTTAAAATTTTTTATTAGCGTATATTAATTATACTAACAATAGATTTTATTAGGACATTTTCATACGTTTTAATGTATTTTGATTATATTGACATGCCCCTATAACTCTTTCTTGTTTTTTCCCCCAACTCTTGCTGTTCCTTTTTTCTTCCTAGGGGGTTCCCCTTCCATTGTCATGACTTGTCTGCCTGTCCCTCCTCTATCTTCCCTTCCTCCCCCTTTCTTTTTTGTGACTTTGAGTTTAATAAGTGTTGTTTCTAAGAGCATGGGTGAGGATTGTTTACAGGACTTGGGCCCCTTACCAATGGCTAAGGAGAAAATGTCCCCCTCCTCCAGCAACCACTCATTCATTGCATTTATGTCCTCACAGAGAGGCATGGTCCGCTACCCTCTCTGTCACAGAATGTTGAGTGGGCCCAATCTTGAACAGGATTGAGAGTTCAGTGGCCATGTCATTCTGGAGAGAAAGCCGTCTCTCACACTCTCCTCCTTCTGGGCTTGCAGTCTCTCCATCCTGTCTTTCCTGATGTCCCCAGCCTTGGAGGGGACAGCTGTCCCATTAGTGTCTAGTTTTCAACAGCGATTTGACAAACACATCACTTAGCAAACAGCAACGGCAGCTTTCCCATTCGTGCCTGAGGCAGGCGCCCTTACCCATGGCTGCCGTTGGCTGTGTTTGCAGTGCCGGTATGTTTTCCCTCCTGAGCGGTCGGCCTTAGGTCCAGGCAGAAAGGGCCTGGTTGCCAAGACTTTCCACTGGTGTACCAGGAGACAAGTCTTGCCTGGCTAGTCAGTAGGGTCCATAGTTTCTTCAGACCGTTGATGACAGGTGTAAGCTCAGGCTCAGTTCCTGTTTTTTGTTTGTCTTATGATCACCCTGTGTGGTCTCTTTAGCACTAGGGTTTTACTGTCTCCTTCTAGTGGGTAACCAGCAGTGACAAACAGCCTGTATTGCTTTGGGAGCATCAGGGACTTGTCTGACCAACTGGTTGGGAGATGGTTCACCCCTTCAAATCATGTATTTGAGTGTTAGTGGTTTTAGTGTGTACAAGATTCACTTCTTGTGTATGCTGCTGGAAATCAAAGCCAGGGCCACAGGCAGGCTAGGCCAGTACTATAGTGCTGTGCTACACTTCCAGCTGTATGGCTAGCAAAGACTGTGTGTCAGACACACAGGGAAACTAATGCCCAGCATGTAAACATTCTATCCCAGTAAACACTGGGAGTTCCCACTTTCCCCCAGAGAAGGGAGCAGTAGAAAGCTGCCTGTATTCCAAGGGGCAGCATTTTACCTGTGGGACTCTTCTAATGGTAGTGACAATCCTCATGGAAATTTGGGACAAATGCAGTGTTAGGTGACAGGGAACAAAGCACCAACAGGTGCCTAGGGGACAGTATGGTAGATGCAATTGTATTATTATTTGATGATGTTTGTCATTGCTTATTTTAAGCTGATTTAAAAACCTTTTTTATATACTGCTAACTTTGGTATCTTAAATAGCTATGGGTTTTAGTGAATTGCTTATGTATAGTATTATAAAATGCAAATTAACACCCTAAGCTTAATGCAAGTGGAATAATAGATAACTTTTTTTTCTATTTTTTTAAAATGGAAATGTGTAGATTTTTGTTTCAGGGGGAGTTTAGTGTTTATAGTTGATTTGATAAGAGAATGTACTTTGAACTATTCACGTTCATAAGCCTGGTGTTAGAGGGACTTGAGGGAAGGAATAGAAACTTTGAAGACATTTGTCTTCTTGGTAAGAACCAAGTTTCTTAGGTACCTTACAAAAACTACTTGAATTTTTCTCCTCAGAATGTGTGTGTTGTTTATCTTCTTAGACTTGTTATAGTTCCTTTTGACTCACACAAAGATGGAGTGTCTTGAGGTATCAGATGAAGAAAATAAGAGTGTAAGATTATCTTTGGTTGCAACATGTGATTATTTCTTACTTAACTGCAAATTGCTTATTTTCTAAGTAAGGCAAACTCTAATTTTTATTAACTTTTAAAGTTTTTGGGAGTAACAGAAATGGTAATGAAAACAAAACATGTAAATTATTGGTTGCCTTCCAAAGCTTTGGGGATTTTAGAAGCTATTGTGTATCACGACGTGAGTCGAGAGTACGAAAGGAGAGCTCCTTTATCTTTGTGACACTTTACCTTGAGAGGGAGGCTTTACTGACGGGAGTCATGATTTTGGCTGTTTTACAGGTTTGCAGGCTTTTGAAAAGAACATCTTGTGCTCTTTTCGTTACATTTGCATGAATAGATTTTTAAAGTTATTATTACTTTCACAGTCATGGGAGGCCAGCAGGAGATAAATCCTGGTTTCACAATTACCGCCCCTCCCCCATGGATACATTGTGATAGGGAATTAAGGTGGGTGGTGCTAGGGTTCTCTGTACTGTACCGAGAGCTTAACTGTCAGTTAATTTATATGAAAATGTTACATGAATGATACACTCACACTCAAGAGGAAGAATTACAGTTAAAAAGTTGATTGAATAGAATATGAGGAAGCTATTAAGAACTTGTAAAACCCCTGCACATATCTCTGCTTGCCACAGTTATTGGGTTCTTAAACACATTATGCTAAGTGAAAGGGGCCAAGTGCAAGAGGCTGCTCATTACATGGTCCCTTTGATAGCAACAGTCGAGAAAAGCATTCCAGTGGCTCCTCAGTTATGAGGGTAGGAAGTAAACACAGTATTTTACAACATTTAGTAGATGAAAAGACGACAGAAACACAATTATCATGACAGAGAACCATTATGCATGAGGAAACAAATTTCTTCGTGGGAAAGAAAACTCTTAACAGTTAGGTACCACAAGGGTGTTTGTGTGGGAAGGCTCTGCTCATCTCCCTCCATACTGAAGAGTTCAGTGACTCTTGGGAGTGAAAGGTGTCACCTGAACAGATATGTGACCCAGTATTTTCCTGTTCTGTGACCAGCCTGCTTATTGGTCTTCCACACACTGATTTCGGGGCACTTAACTCTATTTGCTACCCAATTTCTCAAAATTTAGAAGAAGTTTTTTTGTGTCTTTATGTAATAGAATGCAGAAGCTGTAATAACCAAGTGTTCAAATTGGGGTATGATGTAGTCCTTTGTTGCTAACCCCCATCCTTGTATCCTTCACTAGTTTTCTAATGAGGACATCTATTGATTTAATGGGGCACCGAGTGGTTTGCATTTTGATCTGTAGGAAGCTGGCATCTCTGATATTAATTTCTATTCTCTGTCTGTCTCTGTCATCTCTTTCTGTCTCCATCTCTCTCTCTCTGCACCCCCAATAACAAACCAAAAAAGAAAACCCATTAAAACAATCTTGAAATGTAGTTTAGAAGGCATCTAGAAGGCTCACTTGGCTGTTTATCACTTATGTGATAAACATAATTCAAAAGTCAAAATTCAAAAAAATTATTCATCACTCTAGAAGGAAACCTGTGTTCCGTAACAGTCACTTTGTTAGGTGACCACTGGTACACTCTCTGGACATTTCAGAATGGAATCATGAAATACATAGTCTTCATGACTTTCTCTTCCTTAATATAGTATACTGAAGGTCTGTCCGTGTTGTGTATGGATCAAGACTTCTCCTTTTCTTTGCTGTGTGTGCTATGTACAAGAACACAAATGTATATAATGTGTGCATGTGTGTAGGTATGCATGCACATGTGTGCTTGTATTTGTGGAAGCCAGAGAACAACCTTAGATATTTTATCTTGGGAGCCATTCACCTTGTTTTTGAGGCCAGGCCTTGGTAGCCTGAGACTCACCAGTTTGCCTAGGCTGGCTGGCTGGCAAGCCCCAGGGCTCTTCCTGTGTCCACTTCCACAGCACGCCAATTGCAGATACGCTCTTTTTAACTTGGGTCCTGAGGGTCAAATTCAGGTCCTTGTGTATGTGCTGCAAGTCCTTTCTGATGGAGCTGTCTCCCCTGCCCCAGGCATGTATCATTTCCCTTCACTGGCAGTTTTGAGTTATGTGCTTTTACTGTTTGTCCATTCATAAATGCAATATTCTTTTATGGATAATGCTCCTGTGAACTGTGAATATTTTGCTCCGGATTGGTTATATGCCTTCTTGCTGTTCGGTATGTATCTAGGAGTATATTCTAGGTCACAGAGTAACTAATTATCACGTTATGTTCTGAAACAGTTGCACCATTATTATCTGTAGTAGAGAAGGGGGTTCTAGTTTTTCCATATCCTTGACAATGCTTGTCTTTTTATGTCTAGAAGTTGTCAGGTGGCATCATAACCTGTACTTGTACTTCCCTGATGCCTGATGATGCTAGCATTTTCTCATGTCCTTATTTATTGCTGTTTGTTTCCCTTCTTGAAGAAGGTCCATTAAGATCCCATGCCTGTGTTTTTTAAATTATGGAGCTGTGTGAGTTCTTTATATATTCTAGACACACAGGCACACATCATAGAAATGATTTACAACATTTCCCCCAGTTCTAGATATTCATTATATTGTTTGTCCTCTCTCTCTCTGTCTTTTTTTTTTTTTTTTTTGGTTTTTGGTTTTTCAAGACAGGGTTTCTCTGTGGCTTTGGAGCCTGTCCTGGAACTAACTCTTGTAGACCAGGCTGGTCTCGAACTCACAGAGATCCGCCTGCCCTTGCCTCCCGAGTGCTGGGATTAAAGGCATGCGCCACCACCACCCGGCTCCCTCTCTGTCTTGATGGCATTTGCAGCATGAATTTTAAAAATTTTGGTGAAGTCCAGTGATTTTTTTACTTTTTTCTTTGTATTTTGCTGTCATAGATAAGAAATTATTGCTTAACCCACTGTAATGAAGGGTATGTCTACATTCTCTTCTGTTTTATAGTTTAACGTGTGCACTGGGGCTTTGAGGCTTTGATTCATTCTGCGTTAACTGTTGTATATTATAGAGGTGCTCACTGTATATTTAAAATTACTTTGTAAAGTGTTTAAGCCATGTGTGTGGATCATGCCTGTAATCCCAGCACTTGGAAGGCTGAGAGAGAATGTTACTGGGAGTTCCAGGCCAGCCTGGGCTACTTAGTGAGTTCCAGGATAGCTAGGTTGGGCTACAGGGTAAGTACCTGCCTCAAACAATGGGGCTGGAGAGATGCTCAGTGGTTTAGAACACTTGTTGGTTCTTGCAGATGACCTGGCTTGGATTTCCAGGAACCACGTGGTGACTCACAGCTATCAGTAACTCTGGTTTCAGGGGATCTGACACTCTCTTCTGACCGATGAGGGCAGGCACGGGTCTGCATATGGTGTGCATGCAAATATAGCCGGGTGGTGGTGGCACACGCCTTTAATCCCAGTACTCAGGAGGCAGAGGCAGGAGGATCTCTGTGAGTTTGAGGCCAGCCTGGTCTACAAAGTGAATTCCAGGACAACCAAGGCTACGCAGAGAAACCCTGTCTCAAAAAACAAAACAAAAAAACCTAATCAAGCATACATATAAAATAAGCTAAATTTAAGCAAATAAATAAGCACCTTTAAAATACTCCTGAAGGCTTGACTGCAACTGCCAGACATTTTGATGCTGTCTAAGCAGTCACTTGGCCTACTTATTTCCGTAAGAAGTAATTGGTTTGGGTTTTGATTTATTTTTAGACATCTTTTCTATTCCCCTCCCCTTCCCCCCTTAATTTCTTTTTATGATGGAGTTGTGCTATGCTGTTCAAATTGGCCTTGAACTCCTGTAGTCTCAACCTCCTGAATAGCTGAGACTACAAGCTATCTGGCCTGATGCTAACAGTACTATCTGTTTTGATGGAAGTTCATGTAGTTTACATACAACGCTGCAAAATAGGATATACGGTTTGGAATGGTGGCTGCTGGGTGTGGTGGCGCACACCTTTAATCCTAGCACCCACGAGGCAGAGGTAGGTGGATCTCTTTTAAGTTCCAAGGCCAGCCTGGTCTACACAGCCAGAGTTGCATGAGGAAACAAATAAAAAAGAAAAATTTATTTATTTATTTATTTTGAGTGACAAAACCCCTTTATCTCAGTGGCATTTGCTACCATTGGATAATCATCCATCAATGCTACCAGTGCATAATCATCCAGTCCCTTTGCCAGTCTCTGTTGTTTCGGTCGCATAGTTAACGTGACTTGCATGAACTCAGCAGCTCATTCTGGCAATGTCAAGTAAAGTATATGCGCAATTTTTAATTAACCGTCTAACATGAGATGAAGCCTCCTAGCTTCAATCTTCATAGTTATGCAGAGCTATGCACACTGCTACTGCATTGGGTAAAAATGACCATACTTGCTTGTTTCCTGGAGGTTGTTACCACTCAAGTGGAACAGGAGTAAGGTACTGGGCAAACATGTACGGAGCACCTAAAGCTAGTCAGATTTCCTTATAGTCTTTTGCTAGAGATAAGAAGATGATGTCAGAGCATCTACCCTTCATCTGGGAAATATAATGGTCAAGAGAGAAACAATACATTTGTCATTGCAGGAGCAATATGGCCTGAAGTGTTTCCTAGGCTGCTTTTTTTTGGTGGTGGTGGGGTTTCGAGACAGGGTTTCTCTGTGTAGCATTGGAGCCTGTCCTGGAGCTTGCTCTGTAGACCAGGCTAGCCTTGAACTCAGAGAGATCTGCCTGACTCTGTCTCCCTAGTGTTGCGATTAAAGGCATGTGCCACCACCATCTGGCATCCTAGCCTGTTTTAAACGACAGCGAGGAATTGATTGCTCTCTAGTGTCTACTAAAGGCAAAGTCTTGGACCTATGGCCTCTGTGGTCTCATAGCTTGCCTCTTTATGTACAGAGAGGGAAATTTAGTCAAACATTTCTTTTTCTTTTTTAAACTTACTTAATTTTATTTTATGTGCATTGATGTAAGAATGTCAGATCCCCTGGAACTGGAGTTACAGACAGCTGTGAGCCGCCATGTGAGTGCTAAGATTGATCCCAGGTCCTCTGTAAGAGCAGCCAGTGCTCTTAACTGCAGAGCCATCTCTCCAGCCCCCAAATAGTTATTTTTCTAAGTTAATTCAGGAGTGACAGAATTTGGAGTAGACCTGTTCCAGGGAACTGCTGTTACGAGGATAGTCTCTGCAGGGCAAAATCTGATGTGTTAGCCCTGCAGCACCTCTCAGTGGAACTTGTTACTTCTCAACAACCGTGTGTGGCTAATGATCACCCCATGGTACAGCACAGGTCTGGATGAAAACAGTGCTGTGTTAAACCCAGACTCCAGAGCAGAGATGTCTGAAATAAAAGATGCTAGCTAGTGAAGGGCAGGTCCCAAGACAAGTTCCTGCAATGCCAGCAGCCAAGTGTGAGGCTAGGTTTATAGTTGGAAATATGTCCGTGGTTTCTGTAAGCCCAAGGCATTTTATAGTGAAAATTAAAGAAGAAAAGGTGGTATCATCTACCCCCTCTCTACTGATCATGTGTGTGCGTGTTAGAACCCCCAAGGCGTTATGCATGCTAGGTAAGCAAGCACTCTATCAGATTGCTTACTTTGAGTGTACATTGGCTATATATAGCAAGAGCAGGCTCACAAAGAACAGGAAAGTTCTGAGACAGGCAAACAGCCCATCAGAAGCATTAAGTTCTGTTAGCTTCTGTTTGGTTTGAGTTCATGGTAGTAGGTCTGTCTAGGATTTTAGACAAACTTTAAGGAATGTGGGAACAGTTTATTTTTGTTGTTGTTGTTGTTAATTTGGCCCTTTATTATTAACTGATAAACTTCCTCTACCTTTCCTCACTATCCTTCAGCCCTTAAAATGACTAATTTGAGATCTCTCAGAGCTTTTGTCAAGTATAACAACAGCACATGCTTTTGCTTGCTGTAATGTAGGTTACGGTGCATGTGATTAAAGAATGTGAACGGCAGCAATCTAAAGTCTCCTTTCCTTAGCTGTCGTTTCTGTAAATGCTGGAGACTGGCTTATCTTTGCCACTTCTAGCCATAAGTAAGTTTTTAGTTCCTATTATTTTAAAATTTTTGAATGGCAAAATTTTCTCCAACTTATCAATCAAATCTCTAGGCACGGTATGAACAGGCTTGCACATTGAAAAGCTCATCCGTGTAGGCCCCCACCTCTTGCCTCCATTCTGAGGCCCACCTTTGGAACTAAGTACATGACATTGAGGAAGGTGTCATGCTTGCCAATTAGAACAGTGGGCTGCTGCTCCCTTTCCCTTTCTTTCTCTGGCGAGTCACTGGCAAGTTTATGTAGTTGGAATTCCCCTTGGAGGTTCTATCTGCTGCTCTCCGCTCCTTTTCTGGTCACTTTAAGATTTATTTGTATTACTTTTAAATTGCATGTGCCTGTGTGTGGGAAGGTACATGTGTGTGCAGGTGGGGGCCTAGGTTTTAGAACTCCCTGGAGCTGGAGTTGCAAATGGTTGTGAGCACTTGACATACATACTGGGTACTAAATTCCAGTTCTCTGGAAAAGTAGTATGTGTCTTCTCCAGCCCTATAATAATATTAAAAACAACAAAAAATTCCCTCACATCCATTTCTAAAGATGGTTGTATTTGGTTGCCTAGAATATTTATTTTATTTTATGTATATGAATATTTCCATGTATCTAAGTGCCCTTTGTGTGTGTCTGGTGCCCGGGGAAGACAGAAAGGGCACTGGACCCTCTGGAGCTGGAGTTAAGGGCAGCTGTGGCTGTGAGCTGCCGTGTGGGTGCTGCACACCAGCCTGGGTCTCCATACGGCAACCAGTTCTCTCCCACTGAGCCATCTCCCCGGCCCTGTGGTCACTTCATTACAACAGCATCTCTTCCTCTGACTGGTATCAGCTTTCGCTGTTCCTTACTTGGTGACAATGTCTGTGGTTCCTATTCGGTCTCCTTAAGAAATGCAATCTAGTTGGATCGGTGAGCAGTTGTCTAATCTACAGCCTCTTCAGTAGGACCTGTCAAGTGCCCTCACTTCCAGTTCTAAAGATTGTTTCATTTGGCAGGGAGGAGAGCGCCTCTTTTTTTCTCGTGTAGCTAAGACAACAGGACGACACAGCACCAAGGCTGCAGAAAGAACTGTTGCTGGTCGGCTGCCTCAAGATGGTTGTGGCTGATTTCCCTAAGACATGCTATCTATTGTATTAAATTGTCAGTAAATAAGAGGAGAGCTTTTATTTTGTTACCTTTGATAACAAACCTTGGTAGCAGCCAAGGTTATGACTGAGCCCTTTTGGTGTGCAAGAATTGTATTAGCATGTATAGCTTAGGAGCAGTCTGGTTCCTTTTGGTATAGTTCAGTTATGAAGTGCTCCATTCCCTGCTCCTGTCTTCTAAGTGGAATCTGAGCAGTCAGCTCGCTTTCCAAACAGTCGAGACACAGTCCATAGCATGACATGCCAGGGCTGCAGTGGGGCGGGGTGATGATCAAATTTCCTTTGGTGACCTGAGTAAGGGCTCAGAGCGAGGCATTGTCAGGACCAGGTCTGGATTCTTTTCTAATGTTCTGGCCTGCTAGAGAGCAGCACCCAAGTTTTGAAGCGTTGACATGTCCCATGTTAGAGGCACATAGTACATGGCTATGTGATGGCTTTTATGTTGGACTGCTATGACTCAACGGGGTGACCTACAGAGACAAGAAGCAGTGTGTGGCTCTGTCATCCAGGTGGATTGTCTGCTGGGTCAAGCTCCACCCTGCCAACCAATGGGGAAGTTCTCTGCCAGATTATAGTCTTCCAGGTGATACAGGACACTAAGAAATGCCCCAGATGAATGCCTGGCATACGAGACTTTTTTTAAGGAAGTGAGAGATTTGGAGATTGGGTGGGACTCCAAGGACTAAGCACCCAGGCGAGCACTGAGAATATAATGTAGATACACCACCCTGAAAGTAAAGATACTGAGATAAAGACATTGGAAAGCTAATTGCATTCGATAGACATTAGATTCTGTAACTGGCAGGAACTCTTGTTTTCATATTGTATCTTGGTTTTTTAAATGAATACTAACAAAAGTTTGATGGAATAACCTTGGCTCTACTTCAGTACAAGTGACAGCTTGTAGTGTCTGTGCAGTTGCTAGTTGAGTTCTGAAGACGTCCTTATCTGGAAGTTAATAAAGTATAGGAAACTGGTGTGTTCCCTTTGGTCAAGAAGACACAGAGTTCCTTTTTAATCGATTCTCAGTCTCCATCGAGGACCGACTGAATCAGAAACAGGTGATATTCAGAGTTCACTAGTTTGGATTTTATTAATAGCCTTTCTGGGTAGTTCCTGTGTTTGCTTGATTGTTCTTTTTAAGAATTTAAGGTGAATTTTGGAGTAGTTGAAAAAACTGGGTGTGTACATTTGAAAACTCAGAGTTGGAAGCCATTGTACTCTGATGGCATCCAGAGAAGCACTGACGGTGGAAATGGTGGGTGAGAATAACCAAACCAAGTGGAGTGCTGCATGCCTTTAATCCCAGCCTTTAGGAGGCAGAGCCACGCTAATCCATTTAGTGAACTTTAGACTAGCCAGGGCTACACAGTGAGACCCTGCTCCCAATCAAAGAATATTCCCCTTTCTTAGGTACATTCTGCCTTTGTCCTTTAGCTTTTCAACTGATTTTGAATGACTCCAAAATAAATGCTGTAAAGGAGGTGTGTGCATTGAACTTGGCTTCTGAGCCTGGGACCCTGAGGGTCCCTTCCTTCTCCATTAGGGGATCACTGATACTAGTTTTTGGGTTATTATTTCTTTAAAAAATATACATACTTACTGTGGGATAATACTCTTGTACACTATAAAGATTTGTTACTCATATTAGTTTAATAAAATGCTGATTAGCCAGTAGCCAGAGAGGAAGTATAAGCAGGGTGACCAGACTCAGAGAATTGTGGGATGAGGAAAGGCAGAGAGTCAGTCACCACCCAGACACAGAGGAAGCAAGATGAGAATGCCTTACTGAGAAAAGGTACCAAGCCATGTGGCTAAACTTAGACTATAATTATGGGTTAATTTAAGTTGTAAGAGATAGTTAATAATAAGACTGAACTAATAGGCCAAACAGTTTATAATTAATATAAGACTCTTTGTGTTTCTTTGGGACTGAATGGCTGTGGGACTGGGCAGGACAGAAACTTCCTTCTGCACATACTCATTTTTATTTCCTTTCTCAAAGTCTACATTTTGCTTATACTGTTCCTTCTTTCATTCACATTACAGCAGTTCATTTATCCCTTTATTCCATTTGAAGCTGCATATGATGCAGCTATCCATACTTCATCATGTACGTGGGTCTTTGCCTATTGACAGACGAAAGAAGCCTCCGTCTAGTTTTTTGCTATTATGACTAGTATTTAGCTAGTGTACTCTTGGACTGGATTCCTAGAAGTGAAACTATAGCTCACAGGATAAATGTAGATGTTACAATTTCTATTCTTATGAACCGTGTCTGAGAGTCCTGCTTCCTTTGGAGCTTGCTGAGACTGTGCCAGGCTCCCAGGGTGCTCCTGGCTAGGAGGTGGGAGGGAGGTGATGATTGCATCAGAATACTTTTCATTGGTTTTCTCTTGTGAATGGCATGAAATACCTTTTCATCTACATTTGTGAACAACCTTCCTAATCTTACTCTTCGGAGGAAGTGGTTTTGATTATTAATGTGAAGAATTCCTCTGAGTGTTTCTGTTTAGGAGTTAACATGACTTAGAGAAGGATCACCAGGCATGTCTGATTAAATGTAACAAACCCAGAAGACCTGCAGTTTTTTCTCTTTAATTTTTTGAAGTATTTCTTACTACTTTTTAAGTTTATAAAGCAATGCACTATTACAGCATTTTCATACATGCATACCAGTTTGGTGTGTTCTTGTTTGCCTTCCCCCACGCCCTCTATTGTTCCTTCTTCATTTCCTGAATGCTGCTTTGCTTTCATACCACATGGATTCTGTTCTCTCTCTCCCTCTTGCCCTTTCCATGAGTTCTCTTCTTGGTCTCCTGGCTCCCTTCTAGTTTTGTGAGCTGTACATGTGCATATACAATACATATATGTGAATTTTTTAATTTTTTTAATTAATATTTATTGCGCTCTACATTTTTCTCTGCTCCCCCTCCCTATCTCTCCCCTTCACCCTTCAATCCTCACGCAAGGTCCCCATGCTCCCAATTTACTGAGGAGATCTTATCTTTTTCTACTTCCCATGTAGATTAGATCTATGTAAGGTCTCTCTTAGTGTCCGCATTGTTGTCTAAATTTTCTGGGATTGTGGTTTGTAGGCTGGGAAGTCTGTCAAATTGCCCAATCCTCTTCAGTTTCACTCTTCAGTGTCTTCAGATTTTCACTATGGAGACCTTTCACCTCGTTGGGGAGGTTTATTCCTAGGTAGTTTATGTTTTTGAAGCTATTGTGAATGAGATTTTGATTAAAATGATTTGCTTAGCAGGTTTGTGTCTGGTAGTAGAAAAGCTACCTGTTCTTTTTATCTTGTATTGCTGACAGTGTTTACCAGGCCTGAGAACTTTTCTGTGCAGCCCCAAGGCTCTTTTAGGTAGAGAATGGTGTCATATACAGATAGGGATTCTTTGAGTCCTTCTATTTATTTTGTCTTATTCTTCCAACTGAGACTTTGATAATTGAATCTTGTTTTATAAATTTTATTCATTATTTGTGTGTGTGTGCACAGGCCATGGTGTGCATGTGGAGGTCAAAGGATAACTTTGTGTGACATTCGTCCTCTCCTCCTCCCTCTGATTTCCAGGGATCAGTCAAACACAGACTGCAGGCTGCCTTTATCCACTGAGCCATCTCACCAGCCTCCATCTGTTTTTAACCAAGTCAGGCCTCCTCTGCATAAATTAAGGTTTCCATTTGAGGTTATCATCGAGAGGGATTTACTGCTTTTTATGGTTTTGTTGATGATTTCTGGTTCACTATTCCACCTTGTTAGTCATTCATAGGGGCTTGCTGGTTTCCTTGTTGACCATGACTGACTCATTCCTATGTCCCTTTGTTCATCTGTTGCTCGCATGAGCAAACAAAGCTGGCTAGAAATAGGCCAAGCTAAGGCCAGGCATTCATAAGTAGTAATAAGTCTCCCTGTCTATTTATTTGGGAGCTGGGTGCCAAGCTCCCCACAGAGTAAAGAGTGAAAACACAGCCAATAGCACTTAGAGATCTGCCTGCCTTTGGCTTCTCAGGTTGGGATCAAAGGCGGGTCCACCAGGCCTGGCAAAACCCAGTTCTTAATTAACATAGGTCATCGTTGTATTTGGGGAAAAGACCTGCGTGAAAACCATCACTGGTCAGTAGACTCAATGCTAATAATGATAGGTATCAGGGGCTGTGGGAGTGCTAGGCTTGGGATGAAGTGCCCCGTAGAAGGAAGGCGGTTATACTTGGACTGGCTCTCAAGGAAGAGGACAGCGCCAGACTGACCCTTGCAGGAAGAGGACGGGCTAGAGGAGGCAATGTGAAGAGGAGTACGGTGGAAGGGCCTGGAGGGTGCTGGCTTTGTGGGTGGTGGTGTGGGTGGGTATGGAGATGGTAGCTGGAATCTCTGAGTTTTAGGTTTAAGTTCAGCAACACAAGTTGACAGTTTTGATTGAGATGCATATGCTCTCATTTTCCTTTTTCCTGGTGGCATCCCTCTCGCATTCCTGCCTCTCGCACTTGTAGGTAAACATAGCAGGGCAGGAAACCCCTCCCCAGGCTGTTGAGCAGCCTCAAGGCTTACACAGGTTTTCCTTTGT
Organism: Ondatra zibethicus; assembly: GCA_004026605.1. Taxonomy (NCBI): domain Eukaryota; kingdom Metazoa; phylum Chordata; class Mammalia; order Rodentia; family Cricetidae; genus Ondatra; species Ondatra zibethicus. The sequence goes on along the minus strand of PVIU01016691.1, from coordinate 22,650 downwards.
CCTTGCTGCTTGCTTGCCTTTGTTTCTAAATAGTGCTGGGGATGAGCAAGCCTCAGGTCTGGTCTCTACAGGTACTTGTTAAGCCTTCCTGCCAGCTGTACAGGTTCTCTCTAAGGGAGAGCACATGCCCAGGTGACTGAGAGTTGGCAGGGCTGGAGAATAGCCAAGGGCTGGGCCACCGTGTCAGAAGCCTTATATATTTTATCTGAGGAATTAGAATCTAGTCTTAAAATTGCGAGGAAGCTTTTAAAAATCTGAAAGGGGTAGGGGTGGAGAAAGGAAACCACAAAATCAACTTTGCATTTTGGTGTGGGAGAATTGTTTGTATTCTGTCAATCATATTTTAAATAAACGCTGATTGACCAGACAGGAAGTAGAGGTGGGACAATAAGAGCAGGATTATTCTGGGAAGAAGGAAGCTCTTTCCCCACTCCTGCCCAGACCACCGAAGAAGCAGGATGTGACCTGCCCCACTGAGAAAGGTACTGAGCCATGTGGCTAACATAGATAAGAATAATGGGCTATATAAGTTATAAGAGCTAATACAAAGCCTGAGCTAATGGGCCAATCAGTTTATAACTAATGCAGACTCTGTGTGATTTTCTCTGGGACTAAATGGCTGGGGGACCGGGTGGGACAGAAACCCCAACAAGCTGGCCCCTCATGTTACAGCATTTTCAAAAGCTGACTTTGTGTTCAAGGAAAATGGGCTGGAGTTGTACTTGAAGGAGCAATAGATCCCCATACAAGCTGTATCACATAAGACCATGATAGAAACACATATTTCCTTTTTCTTTTCTTTTTTTTTTTTAAAAAAAAAACTATTTTTATTTTATATGCCCTGGTGTTTTGCCTGTGTATGTCTGTGTGATGGTGCTGGAACCCCTGGAACTGGTTACAGATAGTTGTGTGTAAGCATGGGTCCATGAGAGCCCAAAATAAAGGGATATCAATTATTTATTGGGGAATACTCCTGAATAACAATAAGGTAGAGAGCCACCATGGTCCTCTGCCCTGGGGGCTCTGGAAGCAATGGTCTCTGACTCCCATACAAGAGAGAGCAAGAGAGACCTTTCTTCTCCCTTATAAGACCACATCCGCACACAGAAGTCACACCTGATTGGCGGAAAGGAATTCCTGCAGCATTTCCCCTTTTTGTCTAATAAGAAGGTTTTAAACCTAATACAAAACTATAAATAATAAAAACAAATATCAAGTATTGTCCAGGAGAAAGAAAGGGTAATAATGTACACCAGAATAGAACTACAGCCGATAAGAGCAACATCAAGCAAGAAACACGAACACATACTAAATGCCCAGGCTATAGGTAATAGGCAACTAAGAGAGATTATTCCAATAGCTGTCCTATCCTGAGGACTCTAAGTCTTATACCTAAAATATCTTCGTTAAGATATGAGAAGATAGTAGCTGTGACTGTCTAGTCTTCAACCCCATCAAAGATCTGAGAAGGTAATTAAGCAGGAAGTGCAAGCAAGCGACTTCCAAAAGGTGCAAGTAATGACAGAAACAGCTGACGACCTGGATAGTCACCCAAAGTCTCACAGTAACATTGGGGCAACCAACTTTGGCTAAGGCTTAGAATATCTGACAGACCGTATTCAGAAACAGGAAGATTCAAAAGTCTTGGCAAGGTTCAGCAGTCCCTTTTGATTGTATCCTGCTTGTTCAGTTTGAACAGCATGCATACTGTCAGCAGTTGAGGCAAGGGCAGTTCTTTGCCCAAAGACCAGTTTTGCCAAGAAGAAAACAACCTCTTAAGTGGAGTGTCTTCAGTCCCTAACATTCTCTCAGGAATAGATCTGTGTTGCCAGGAGCAATCGGGTCTTACATCAACAGAATCCTGGATTATTAAAACATTTAAATGCCTTTCTTCTCTCTTAAAAGGCATCACATCCACACACAGAAGCCATGCCCTGAGGCTGACTCCCAAAAAACTTGGCAGAAAGAAATTTCCACAACAGTTGTGAGCTGCCTTGTGGGTGCTGGGAACAGAACCCAGGTCGTCTAGAAGAGCATTTTATGCTCTTAACTGCTGAGCACACACCTGTATTCCCAGCAATCAGGAGGCAGAGGCAGGTAGATCTCTGAGTTCAAGACCAGCCTGATCTGTAAGTTCCAGGATAGCCAGGGTTATACAGAGAAATCCTGTCTTGAAACAAAACAAACAAAGCACAGATTTTTCAGGCCTCACCCCAGAACTGCTGAATTAGTCTGGGTTTGGGGTGTAGTGGGTTTCATTTGATTGTTACGTACATTGTTGGTTGAAAGTGGAAACAGTTTTCAGTTTGTGAACTGCATTTCTCATTAAATATGTAGTTGATTTTATTTGGCATTTTCATTAAATTTGTGTTTGGAATTCATAATTGAAGGAAGTAAAATAGAATTTTGTGATTTAGTAATTGTTATAGGAAAGCCTAATATTCAGATATTTGAAAGGCTAGGATAGTGGGCTAGTATATTTGGAAAGGGGGAAGAGGTCTAGGACCATGTAGAAAAATAAACTACAGACAAGTAATAGCAGTATTGGTGTAGAGTAAAGTGATGTAGGATTCCCCTCGTATGCTGTGAATACCATTGGTTAATAAAGAAGCTGCTTTGGGTCTATTGCAGCGCAGAATAGGGCAAGGCAGGAGTTCCAGGCAGATAGAGGAGGAGAGAGTAGGTGGAGTCAGGGAGACACCTTGTAGCCGCTGGAGGAGAAGGACCTCCACACGCCAGTGATGGTAAACCATGAGCTTCATGGTAAAATAGAAAATAATAGAAATGGGTTAATTTAAGATATAAGAGCTAGCTAGCAATATACCTAAGTGATTGGCCAAGCAATGTTTTAATTAATACAGTTTCTATGTGATTATTTCCGGTCTGGGTGGCTGGGAATGAACGAGCAGTCTCCGCCAACAGTAAAGTAGGAGGACACACTCTCCAGTGCCCTAGATGTTGGCTGTAGAAGACATTGATTTATAATGTATTCAAATCTGAAATTGGGAAAACTGTTGAAGGTGCTGTTTTAAAATCCCACTCCTAGGAAAGGAGCTATAGGTGGGCAGTGACTGCCAAAAGGGGAATCGGTTTCCTTCAGGGGTGAGTTCCCACACAGCTAGTCTGATCTCAGGGGCCAGCCTTGGCTACACATCTACATGAGCACATGGACTCAGTAGGTTATATATATGTATGTGTCATATATCTCTCTATACACCTACATACTTCTGTGTGTGTGTATATACACAAGCATATAGATATACACATACATGTGTGACAACAGTAAAGAAGAGACCATGTATTTGGGAGGATTTGGAAGAAGGGGGTGGAAGTGATAAATTACTCATGTATGAAATTATAAATAATAAAATAATAAAACATTACAGAAATAAAAAGGAGATCATGAAGCCAGGTATAGTGGCTTATGAATATAATGGCCAGCACCCAGGAGGCTGAGTCAGTAGGACTACCAAGAGTTCAAAGCCAGCCTGGACTGTAGAATGAGACCCTGTGTCATAAAGGGGTAAGAGGTGTGCACTTTGTGAGTCTTAAATACGGTGGGTTTAATCTGAGCGAGTTAGGCAGTTAGGGCCACACAGCAGTAGGAGGGACAGACTGGCAGCTGTCTTGCGTCTAACCCAAGTTTTATTTGTTTTCTTTGAGGGTGTGAAGGCTGTGGGTTTAAATATTACCTTTGTTGAAATGTTGAATACTTTGTTTGCTCTGTTTTGCTGAGTGACCAAAGGTTCAGATAAAGCAAATTGTATTTAAATATCAAAATTGTGTCTTAATAGATAACTCATATTTTCTTTTCTCCTTCATATTTTCTTCTAGGACCCATCCGTTACACAGGTGACAAGAAATGTGCCACCAGGACTTGATGAATACAATCCCTTCTCAGACTCTAGAACGGTACTTTTCCTTGCACTTCTTTTAAATGTTTAAGTGGAAATTAAATAGGGGATTATATTTTAATTATATTTCTTTCCAGCTCACGGGGTGTCAAACAAGCTGTGTGAATGCATGTGTTCTTTAGAATTCAACAAGTTAGGACTATTTTTCTTTTATGAGAAAGGCTTTGTTGGTAACTGAAAATTACCACAATGGTTCTAGATAAATTCCACAGGTTTCCTCTTCCATTCAGTAAAGTGCTAAACCGTGTTGTATGAGCTTCTGTACAGTGCTTGGAACACTGGGAAGTAGGAATGTGCCTAGTGATGTTGTGTTGTCTTTGTAGTAGTGTGGGGAGATGCGTTCTTTCTTACTTTTTAAAAATTTTATATGTATTAGTGTTTTGCCTTGGGAAGTTTCGGGTCCCTGAAACTGGAGTTACAGACAGTTGTGAGCTGCCTGTGGGTGCTGGGGGTTGAATCCAGGACCTCTGGAAGAGCAGTCAGTGCTCTTAACCACTGAACCATCTCAAGCCCTGGGGAGACTTTCTTGTGATGGGGTTGTGTCTGGAACTTAGTTGTGTGCTTGTCATTTGAATCACTGTGTTTTGAGCAGGACTCGACTTCTGCTGTAGCGGTTTCCTTCTGGAAATTTGCTTGCTCTAGGAAAGAATATTCTTCCTCTCAAAATTTCGTGTGACTTAGGGGTACGAGAAGAACTCCCCTGACGGTGTTCCGCTGCTCTACGTGCACATTAAGAGGGTAGGAAGGACTACATTGTGCCGTCTGTTAAGGTCGTAACCAGTTGCATTTAGGGCTTTTTATTAAAGTCTTTTTGATAATTATATTTGACCCAGATTTTAAAACTATTGAAGTAGCTCTCTTCAGCAAATAATGCTATCTTCTGAATTTGTGTTAGTATCGCGCACGCTTTACTCAGCAGGCCCCTTGTTGTAGACAGCTGTGACTCTGAAAGGGCTAGTCATCTATGAATACCTGAGCTGTGCATGTGATTCTCACCAGCCCATAATGGTCCTTACCTGGTGACCACTTCTTCCTGGTGGACATTTCTCATAGTGTAGAGAATTATTCTGAAAGATTATGTAGGTTTTGCTCAGGAGTTTCTTCAGAGTCTATTTTGTTGGCTTGTGATGAAAAAGAAAAATGTATTTGGTCCTTGTTGCCAGTTCTAGGCATATAGATCCTAAAAAATGAATAGAATTTCTAGACGGATGAGAGTCTGATATCTTATGCTATCTGCTTTATCTTATCAAATTCTCACAGTGACATTCCAAATAGGTATTTTAAGTTTCTTCTTCTTTTTGTTTAGGAAAGTATCTAAGACACAAGACTTCTGGTTTGGAAGTAGCAATAACTCATCTGTTTTTGTTTTTTTTTTGTAAAGCTTTTGCCTTTTACCCTGTCTTAGTCAGGGCTACTGTTGCTGTGATGAAACACCATGACCAAAAAGCAAGTTGGAAGGAAAGGTTTTATTTGGCTTACAGGTCCATATTGTATTCCATCACTGAGAGAAGTCAGGACAGGAACTCAAATGGGGCAGGAGCCTGGAGGCAGGAGCTGATGCAGAGGCCACAGAGAGGTGCTGCTTACAGGCTTGCTTCCCCATGGCTTGCTCAGTCTGCTTTCTTATGGAACTCAGGAGCCCAGGGATGGCACCACCCACAATGGCCTGGGCCCTCCCACATGAATCACTAATTAAGAAAGTTTCCTACAGGCTTGTCTACAGCCTGATCTTATGAAGGCATTTTCTCAGTTAAGGTCCCCTCCTCTCAGATGACTTTAACTTTTGTCAAGTTGGCATAAAACTACCCAACACACACCTTGTTCTCTTTAGAGACAGATGACTAAGGAGTAGAAGTCCTGGCCTTGGAAAATTTGTCACCTAAGTGGGTTTATTTATTTTTTTTTAATTCCACATATTTGCAAGGAAAATATATGTAGGACAAATGAAATATAAAATTGTAAATTATGGCCCTAGATATTGAGACTTTATAGTCCCAGGAAGGCTATTTGAAAGAGGTGTCTTTAAGCAGGGTGGTAGGCTTTAATGAGAATCTGTTTAAAATTTAGCAATTCTGGATTTTCTGAGCAGATGTACTACTTCAGAACCAGGAACAAGATTGTTATCAAAGAACTTGGTGCAGCTCGTGCAACATTTTTATTTTTATGTTTTTAGATTTGTTTTATGTGTATGGGTGTTTTGCCTACATGCATGTCTTATACCATATTCATGCAGTGCCAGTGGATCCCCTGGATCGGGAGTGTATTGATAGTTGCAGGCTGCTCTATGGGTGCTAGAAACCAAACCCAGGCCCTTTACAAGAGCAGCAAGTGCCCTTAGCCTTTGTGCTCTCCCCAGCACGCTAAAATTACAACTTTTTAAAGTGATTCTGTGACAATTTAAATACTCTTGATTAATTGAATTCAAAGATGTGTCTGACTTGAGTCCAAACATTTGTTTTAGTTGATTGGTTGTTTTCACATTTGTTTTAGGAAGGTATTTGTGAAATGGAACCTTCTAGATTATTGCATAAGGAATGATGAGTTACTTGAGGTCAAGCACACAGATTCTACAGTAGGGTGGCTGAATGTCTAACCTTCCTAAGATTTAAACACTTCACATTCTTTTATTAAAAGTAGGTTTCTCAGGGCTAGGGAGCTGGCTCAGCCTTTGGGAACACTGGCTGCTCCTGCAGAAGACTTGGGCTCAGTTCCCAGCACCTGCATGGTAGCTAAGAACCATTTATAACTCCAGGTTCCAGGGATCTGATGCCTCCCTCTGGCTTCTGTGTGCATGGTATATCTGCACACACACACACCTGGTGCCTCCCACTGGCTTCCGTGGGCATGGTATATATGTGTACACGCACACCACTCATATACATATTAAATAAAAATAAATAATCCTTAAAGATTTCAAGTAGGACATGGTGGTGCATATCTTTAGTACTGACACTCAGAAGGCAGAGGCAGGTGGATCTGTGTGAGTTCAAGGCCAGCCTGTCCATGTAGGGAGTTCAGACCAGCCAGGGATACACAGTGAGGCCCTGTTCTGTGGAGCCCAGTTCCAGTGGACACATCTACAAAACAACTCCCATACCTGAGACTCAGGGAACATTTCAGAAGAGGAGTGGAAAGATTGTAAAAGCCAACGAACGGATCAGGGAGTTTGCTTTCAGACTGTCCCCTAGGAATGTCAGAAGCTACACCCATGAAGTCTCATTAACATGACTGCTTAAACAAGGACAACAGCAATAGACATGCCAAAGTGGGTAATGGAAAGCCAGGAGGTGTCAGCCCTGCACAAAGAACTATAAGAAACTCAGAAATGCTCGGAGTGGGAGGAATAGTCTTAGAAGAGCACACCAAATGGTTGTCCAATACCAGATGCCCACCCTGAAAACACACATACAGGTAACACTATAGAGACTGAGCAGGTTGAATTTCGGACCATATATGTATGTACATATACACATATGCATGAAACAGCAATGAAAAAGAGGCTGCCTAGTTAGCATCACTATTACTGAGATGAACACCATGACCAGAGCAATTTGGGGAGGAAAGGGTTCATTAGGTTTACACTTCCTCATCACTGTTGATCATTGAAGGAAGTTGGGACGGGAACTCAAATAGGGCAGGAACCTGGAGGCAGGAGCTGTTGCAGAAGTCATGGAGGGGAGTTGCTTACTGGCTTGCTCAGTCTACTTTCTTATAGAACCCAGGAGCACCAGTCTGGGGATGGCACCACCCACAATGGTCTGCACCCTCCTACATCAATCACTAATTAAGAAAATGCTATACAGGCTTGCCTACAGTCTGATCATATGGGGTCTCTTTAGTTTGTTTGTTTGCTTGTTTTTCAAGACAGTATTTCTCTGTGTAGCCCTGGCTGTCCTAGAACTCACTTTGTAGACCGGGCTGGCCTCAACTCAAAAAGATCCACCTGCCTCTGCCTTTTGAGTGCTGGGATTAAAGGCATGTGCCACCACCTCCTTCTGGAGTCATTTTCCTAATTGAGGCACCCTCCTTCTGACTTTCTGTTAAGTTGTCACAAGCTAGCCCTTTGGCCATGAATTTGAAAGAGATCAAGGGAGGAGTACAAGGGAGGGATTGGAGGGTGGAAAGGGAAGGGAGAATGATGTAATTCTCAAAAGAAGACTTCTTATATGTAATTTTTTGTTGAAAAGAAACTTTAAGGTTCTTAAAGACTACAAAATGAAAAGTTGAATACTTTTTTATAATTTACATATTGATTCACACAGTTATAAATTCAAGAGTTTTCACAAGATGTCTTATAATGTGTACAGAGTGTCTGCTGTCATGGAAAACTACTGAGCACTTGAAACAGGCCTAGCCTGAATTGAGATGTGCTGTAAATATGGTGATCTTGAGTTATGAAATAACTATGTTGCTTGAGTTTAAGGTTCGTTTTCTTACGGTGATGATGCTGTATATGGTAGGTAGGCTCCCTAGTCTACCTTCTGAAATCTGCTTTGCTGGAGCAATGAGTTGATCCCTGAGAACTGGTACATGCAGCAGGAATGCTTCCCTCTGGCCAGGTACTGGTTTATGTGAGAGTAGAGTGATTCCCGCTCATTGTAGCCATCGGTGAGTGGTGTTCATAGCTGTGGTAGAGATCCTTGGAGACTTAGGGGCCTCTCTTGTTGTCATGTCTCTACTCCTCATGGAGGGTTGGTCTGGCTCCTTTTGTTTTTTCCTTGTACCATGTGCAGTTTTTCTCACACATCTGTACCTTCAGGAATTAGAATCATGAGAAGGAGATTGCAAGCCATGGTAGTATTCAGGGAACTTGGCCTGGCGGTCATCTCTAACCATAAAGGACATGAATGATTGGCTTGTCAAGAAAGAACTGCCTCTACCATCTACTACACAGGCTGTGCAGTAGGAGGGCCTGAAGACCTGCATCTTAATCCACTTCTGACTACTAATTAGTGGAGAACTTTGGGCAAGCATCTGAACTCCTTTGGGGTTTTCTTCACGTCTTACAAGGAGACAGGGAGAAAAAGTTTGAGTTAGTAGTTTCTCCTATCAGTCTCTTCTGCCTTGCAGGATAAGCTTTTCAGCTGCAGGACTGACTGGCTACACAGAGTAGTTCTGGTTTCTAACACCATGAAAGCCTTTTCCTCATCTTAACACCCCTTGTCTCTTGCTTTGCCTTTCCTTTTCTCTCTGCATCTCCCTATTTTAGTATTCTGGGAGCTCGTTACCTTTCCCTTCTAGACCTAGTCTTTGTTTCCTTTCTCATTTAATGACACTGGTGCTTGTACTCTCCTGGTATTCTAGTGGGTAGTACAAATGTTCTTGGGCTCAAATAGCTTCTATTCCTACATCTAATCTGTGGCCACATCCTGTCACTTACTCCCTGAAGAACTTCTTTACAACTGAAACCATAGTGCCCTACTTCAGAAACTTGCACAGTGACACAGTGGCTTTCCAGGGGTGCAAGGCCTCTTGTCTGTCTTCAAGCTGCTTTTTTACAGTTATGGAATTATTTTCTTAGAGGTCAGATTGACTCATCTACTTTCCTTAGATGTGATTATATATTCTATACTTAGAGATGTGGTATGTGGGGCTAGTAGACTTGAACTTTGTCTTATTTATCATTTTTTGGCTTACAGAAAAAATTGAGAAGTCCAGCAGGTTTCAAGTTACTTCCTCTAGTCTTGCTTTTTAGTCTTATTCTAGTCTAATGTTCCATTTGCTTTAGTCAAAGCCATCTCCCCACAAACCAAACCTTAAACCTTACTGGAACCACTCCCCACTTGGCCTTGAGTGTAGTCAAGAGACTGTGTAATCATAATGCCTGGGTTTCCTAGGTTATCCTCACCTTTCAGTGGGCCATGCACACAGGCTTTCTATTGTTTGACAAAATATCGCAAACTCAGAAGCATGAAGCAATATAAGTTTATACCACAATAACTGTGGATCAGAAGTCTGGGTTAAATAGAGCTAACTCCTTTACTCGGTCTTAATAAGCTGTGTTCAAGGTATTGCCCATATTTTTTTTTTAAGATTTACTTTTAATTACATGTATGTATATGTAAGTGTGTTTATACATGTGAGTGCAAGGGCCCACAAGTGCAGAAGAGGGTGGCACCATCCTTTGCAGCTGGACTTATAGGCAGCTGTAAACTGCTGTGTGGATGCTGGGAACCAAATTTGGATCCTATTGAAGAGCAGCAAATATTCTTGACTGGTCAGCCATTTCTCCAGCTCCCTATGCTGTATTCTTATCTGGGGGTTTGAGTAGGGAAAAATCTCTCCCAAGTTCATTGAGGTTACTGGCAAAAATGATATTCAGTGGTATATATGACTGAGAGTCTTAGGAATTTGCAGGCAATTAATTGGTGCCTTACCTCAGGGGGTACCTGGCATCTCCCAACATGGCCATTTTGTCAATGCCCTAGATTCTCTTACTCTTGTCTGCTAAGATAAGTTCTTAAAGAATGTAGTGGAATCAAGAGGGATGGCAGGCTATCACCATTACTATATTTCAATATTTTATTGGTTAGAAGCTTATTAAAAGCCCTGAAATGCTTTAAGGAGGATGGATGTTTCTACTTCAAAAATGTGAACACCAATGGTGGGGAATCATTAGGTTGATGTTAGAGTGTGAGTGCCACACTGGGAATGGACAGCATGCTAGGACTAAAACTGCATCCCTCCTATCTGTTCATCTCAATTTTTTCTTTTTTTTTTATTGATAGTTATTGGGCTCTACATTTTTCTCTGCTCCCCTCCCTGGCTCTTCCCTTCCCCCTTCAATCCTCCCCCAAGGTCCCCATGCTCCCAATTTACTCAGGAGATCTTGTCTTTTTCTACTTTCTACTTCCCATGTAGATTAGATCTATGTAGTTCTCTCTTAGTGTCCGCATTGTTGTCTAAGTTTTCTGGGATTGTGGTTTGTAGGCTGGTTTTCTTTGCTTTATATTTAAAAACCACCTATGAGTGAGTACATGTGATAATTGTCTTTCTGTGTCTGGGTTACCTCACTCAAAATAATGTTTTCTAGCTCCATCCATTTTCCTGCAAAATTCAAGCTGTCGTTATTTTTTTCTGCTGTGTAGTACTCCATTGTGTAAATGTACCACATTTTTCTTATCCGTTCTTTGATCGAGGGGCATTTAGGTTGTTTCCAGTTTCTGGCTATGACAAACAAAGCTGCTGTGAACACAGTTGAGCACATGTCCTTGTGGCATGATTGAGCATCCTTTGGATATATACCCAAAAGTGGTATTACTGGGTCTTGAGGAAGGTTGTTTCCTAATTTTCTGAGAAATCGCCACACTGACATCCATAGGGGTTGTACCATCTTGTATTCCCACCAGCAATGCAGAAGTGTTTTCTTTTCCCCACAATCTCTCCAGCATAAATTGTCATCAGTGTTTTTGATCTTGGCCATTCTTAAAGGTGTAAGATGGAATCTCAGAGTTGTTTTGATTTGCATTTCTCTGATGACTAAGGATGTTGAACATTTCCTTAAGTGTCTTTCAGCCATTTAGATTCCTCTGTTGAGAGTTCTCTGTTTAGGTCTGTACTCCATTTTTTTTTTTATTGGATTATGTGTTCTCTTGGTGTCGAATTTCTTGAGTTCTTTGTATATTTTGGAGATCAGACTTCTGTCTGATGTGGGGTTAGTGAAGATCTTTTCCCATTTTGTAGGCTGTCGTTTTGTCTTGTTGACAGTGTCCTTTGCTTTACAGAAGCTTTTCAGTTTCAGGAGGTTCCATTTATTAATTGTTTCTCTCAGTGTCTGTGCTGCTGGGGTTCTATGTAGGAAGTGGTTCCCTGTGCCAGTATGTTCAAATGTACTTGCCACTTTCTCTTCTATAAGGTTCAGTGTGGCTGGTTTTATGTTGAGGTCTTTGATCCATTTGGACTTGAGTTTTGTGCATGGTGATATATATGGGTCTATTTCCATTTTTCTACATGTTGATATCCAGTTATGCCAGCACTGTTTGTTAAATATGCTTTCTTTTTTCCATTTGATATTTTTTGCTTCTTTATCAAAGATCAGGTGTTCGAAGATGTGTGGATTGATATTCGGGTCTTCTATTTGGTTCCATTGGTCCTCCTATCTGTTCTTATGCCAATACCAGGCTGTTTTCAGTACTATAGCTCTGTAGTAGAGTTTGAAGTCAGGGATTGTGATGCCTCCAGAAGTTATTTTATTGCCAGGATTGTTTTGGCTATCCTGGGTTTTTTGCTTTTCCAAATGAAATTGAGTACCGTTCTTTCGAGGTCTTTGAAGAATTTTGTTGGGATTTTGATGGGCATTGCGTTGAATCTGTAGATTGCTTTCAGTAAAACTGCCATTTTTACTATATTAATTCTGCCTACCCAAGAGCATGGGAGGTCTTTTCACTTTCTGGTGTCTTCTTCAATTTCTTTCTTCAAAGATTTAAAGTTTTTGTCATACAAGTCTTCCACTTGTTTGGTTAGAGTTACTCCAAGATATTTTGTGCTATTTGTGGCTATTGTGAAGGGTGTTGATTCTCTAATTTCTTCTTCAGCCCTTTTATCATCTGTGTAGAGGAGGGCTACTGATTTTTTTTTTGAGTTAATCTTGTATCCTGCTACATTGCTGGAAGTGTTTATGAGTTGTAGAAGTTCCTTGGTAGAATTTTTGGGATCACTTATATAAACTATCATATCATCAGCAAACAGTGAGAGTTTGATTCTTCTTTTCCAATTTGTATCCCCTTGATCTCCCTTTGGTGTCTTACTGCTCTAGCTAGGACCTCAAGAACTATATTGAATAGGTATGGAGAGAGTGGACAACCTTGTTTTGTTCCTGATTTTAGTGGAATCGCTGGGAGTTTCTCTCCATTTTGTTTGATGTTGGCTGTTGAATTGCTGTATATTGCCTTAATTATGATTAGGTGTGTTCCTTGTATCCCTGCTCTCTCCAAGACCTTTATCATGAAGGGATGTTGTATTTTGTCAAATGCTTTTTTGGCATCTAATGAGATGATCATGTGGTTCTTATTTTTCAGCTTGTTTATATGGTGGATTACATTGACAGATTTTCTTATATTGAACCATCCCTGCATCTGTGGGATGAAGCCGACTTGGTCATAGTGGATGATGGTTCTGATGTGTTCTTGGATTCGATTTGATAGTATTTTATTTAGTATTTTTGCATCAACATTTATGAGTGAGATTGGTCTGTAATTCTCTTTCTTAGTATTGTCTTTCTGTGGTTTGGGTATCAGGGTAATTGTAGCCTCATAAAAAGAGTTTGGCAATGTTCCCTCTGTTTCTATTGTGTGTAATAATTTGAGGAGTATTGGCATTAGTTCCTCTTTGAAAGTTTTGTAGAATTCTGAGCTGAAACTATCTGGTCCTGGGCTTTTTTTGGTTGGGAGACTTTTGATGACTGTTTCTATTTCTTCAGCAGTTATAGGTCTGTTTAATTTGCTTATCTGGTCTTGATATAATTTTGCTAAGTGATATTTATCCAGAAAGTTGTCCATTTCCTTTAAGTTTTCCAATTTTGTGGAGTACAGGTTTTCAAAATATGACCTGATGATCCTCTATATTTCCTCTGCATCTGTTGTTATGTCTCCCTTTTCATTTCTGATTTTGTTAATTTGGATATCCTCTCTGTGCCTTTTAGTTAGTTTGGATAAAGGTTTGTCTATTTTGTTGATTTTTCTTGAAGAACCAACTCTTTGTCTCATTGATTCTTTGTATTGTTTTCTTTGTTTCTATTTTGTTGATTTCAGCTCTCAATTTGATTATTTCCTGCCATCTAGTTCTCTTAGGTGAGTTTGCTTCTTTTTGTTCTAAAGTTTTCAAATGTTCTGTTAATTCACTAGTGTGGGATTTTTTTCAGCTTCTTTATGTAGGCATTAAATGCTATGAACTTTCCTCTTAACACTGCTTTCATTGTGTTCCATAAATTTGGGTGTGTTTATGGTCATTTTCATTGAATTTTAAGATGTCTTTAATTTCCCCCTTTATTTCTTCCTTGACCCATTGATGATTCAGGTGAGCATTGTTTAATTTCCATGTGTTTGTGGGTTTTCTGGAATTAGTGTTGCTGTTGACTTCTAGTTTTAAAGCATGGTGATCTGATAAGGTACATTGGGTTATTCCAATTTTTTGTATTTGTTGAGGTTTGTTTTGTTACCGAGTGTGTAGTCAATTTTTGAGAAGGTTCTATGAGGTGCTGAGAAGAAGGTATATTCTTTTCTGTTTGGATGGAATATTCTATAGATGTCTGTTAAGTCCATTTGAGTCGTAACATCTGTTAGTTCTCTTATTTCTCTGTTCATTTTTTGTCTGATTGACCTGTCCAGTGGTGAGAGGGGAGTGTTCAAGCCTCTCACTCTTAGTGTGTGTGGTTTAATATATTATTTAAGCTTCAGAAGTGGTTTTTTTTTTTGACATATAAGGGTGCCCTTGTATTTGGGGCATAGATGTTCAATATTGAAATTTCCTCTTGATGGATTTTCCCTGTGATTAATATGAAATGTCCTTCTTTGTGTCTTTTGACTGATATCAGCTTTAAGTCTATTTTGTTAGATATTAGGATTGCTATACCTGCTTGTTTGTTAGGTCCATTTGATTGGTATATTTTTTCCCAACCTTTTACTCTGAGACAATGTCTGTCTTTGAGGTTGAGACGCGTTTTTGTATGCAGAAGAGGGATGGATTCTGTTTTCGTATCCAGTCTGTTAGCCTGTGCCTTTTTATAGGTGAGTTGAGTCCATTTACATTAAAGGATATTAATGACCAATGGTTGCTATTTCCTGTTAATTGAGTTTTCATTGTTGGTGATGTTAATTTGTGCATTTTTTTCTTCTTCGGGATTTTCTGTAATGAGATCATCAATTGTCTGTGTTTTTTGTTGGTGTAGCCATCTTTTTTGGGTTGGAGTTTTCCTTCTAGTATTTTGTGTAGGGCTGGGTTTGTGGCTAGGTATTGGTGAAATCTAGATTTGTCATGGAATATCTTATTTTGTCCTTCTATGGTGATCAACAGTTTTGCTGGGTTATAGTAGTCTGGGCTGGCATCCGTGGTCTCTTAATGTCTGCATAATGCTTGATCATTGTCTCCACTGAGAAGTCAGGTGGAATTCTGATAGGTCTACCTTTATATGTTACTTGGACTTTTTCCTTTGCAGCTCTTAATATTCTTTCTTTACTCTGTATATTTAGTGTTTTGATTATTATGTGGTGAGAGGACTTTTTTTGGGGGGGATCCAGTCTATTTGGTGTTCTGTAAGCTTCTTGTATCTTCATAGGTATATCTTTCTTTAGGTTGGGAAAGTTTTCTTCTATGATTTTGTTAAATATATTTTCTGTGCTTTTGAGTTGAACAACTTCTCCTTCTATACCTGTTATTCTTAGATTTGGCCTTTTCATGGTTTCCCATATTTCCTGGATATTTTGGGTTAAGCTTTTGTTAGATTTAATGGTTTCTTTAACTGATGAGTCTATTTCCTCTAATGTATCTTCATCACTTTAGATTCTCTCTTCCATCTCTTGTATTCTGTTGTTCTTCCTTGCGTTTGTGGTTCCTGATCGTTTTCTCATAATTTCTGTTTCTATAATTCCCTCGGCTTATGTTTTCTTGTCTCTATTTCAGTTTTCAAGTCTTCAATAGTTTCTTTCATATGTTTGATTGCTTTTTCTTGGTTTTCTTTAAGGAATTTGCTGATGTCTTCTAATTTTTTTTTTGTCTTTTCTCCGTTTCTTTAAGGGAATTTCTCATTTCCTCTTTTAAGAGTTTCAAACATTCTCTTGAAGTAATTTTTTAGGTCATTTTCTTCTGCTTCTTCTATATTTGGTTGTTCAAGTCTTGCTTTTGTAGGAACTTTTGTTTTTACTGGTGTTAGGTTGCTCTTTGTGGTGTTGTGTGTGTTCTTCCCTTTTCTACTCATCTTTTCCTCTAATAGGTGTGGCTGGGGCTGTCTGAGATTCTGTTGATAAATCGTTTAGATGGTTGTTCCTGTGGTACAGTCAGTAACACAGTTCTCATTACCCAATTGGTTACTCCATGTTTCTGGAGATAGCTCAGTGCTCCTGGGCTTTGCTTTGCTCCCTTGGAGTTTGTTTGTCTCAGGCCTACTTTGGCCTAGTTTACTGGCTTTGACTTGTTTCTCTAAATCCTGGTCTGGAACCCCTACTGCAGAAGTTTCTGGCTTGGAGTTGGTCCTGCCAAGGTCTCTGGCTCCAGTCTACTGCCTTGGAGTCCCCAGGCTTATGCGCACCCAGAACTAGAAAGGCTTACTCCTTCAGAGGTCCCAGACTCACACTCGGAAGGACCCACAGAGGTTTTAGGTTCCTGCCTATTACCTTTGATGTTCCAGACCAGCGCCTGGACCCACAGAGGTCCTGGCTCAGGCCTACTCCCTCTGAGGTCCCAGACTCATGTCTGGCCCACAGAGATCTCTGGTTCCTGCCTACTCCCTTGGAGGTCCCAGATTCATGCCTAGACTGGCAGAGGTCCTGGCTCAGGCCTAGTTCCTCGGAGGTCCTAGACTCACACCCAGACCCACAGGGGTCCTGACTTAGGTCTACTCCCTTGAAGGTTCCAGATTCACATCTGGACCCTCAGGGGTCTCTGGCTCTGGCTTGTGATTTTAAGTTTCTGCTCTGTTGACACAGTGTGTCATGTTGACTATTGTATGTAGTGTATCAGTCTTAGTGGGTCAAGGATAAATCTCATTTGGTCATGATGTGTAATTAAAAAGTATGTTGTTGAACTTTGTTTGATGGTGTGTCCTTTTGAGGGTTTGGGAACAAATTAATTCTCCTTAGTGCTGGGATTAAAGGTGTGCACCACCACCGCCTGGCTACTTTAGTATTTTTTTTTAAGTTTGTGTACGTTTGCGTGTTGTGTTGTGTATTGTCTGTGTTGTGTTTTGTGATGTGGATGTTGTATCGTGAGCTGTTGTGTGTATGTGTTGTGTGGGTGTATGTGTGTAGTATGAATGTATGTGTGTTGTCTGTGTGTGTGTTTTGTGTTATATTGTATGAGTGGTTGTGTGTATGTGTTGTGTGTGTGTTGTCTGTGTATGCTATGTGTGTCGTTTGTGTGTTGTTTGTGTGTGGTGTTTTATGTGAGTAGTGTGACATGTGTAGTGTTTTGTGTGAGTTTGTGTATATGTGTGGTGTGTGGTTGTGTGTATTGTCTGCGTATGGTATGTGGTGGGGGTACAGGGTGTATGTGTGGGGCTTGTATGTGTGTGGTGTGTGCATATATGGTGGAAGTGTGGTGGGAGTGTAGTGTGTGGGGTGTGTGTGTGTTTACATGTGAGTGCAGTGTCCTTGGAAGAGAAGAAGACCAGCATCTGCTTCCCTGGAGCTGGTGTTACAGGTCAGTGTTAGCTGCTAACCCTGTTCTGGGAACTGAGTCCCAGTTCTTTACAGAAGTGGAATGTGCTTGTTCTGGTTGGTTTATGTCAACTTGACACAAGCTAGAGTTAGCTGCAAAGAGGGATCAAACTTGAGACAATGCTACCATAACATCAGCCTGTAAGCACGTCTGTTGGACATTTCTTAGTTAGTGGTTGATGGGGTAGGGGGTGTGGCCTACTGTGGGTGAGAGCACCCTGGGCAGCTGGTCCTGAGCTGTGTGAGGAAGCAGGCTGAGCAAGCCAGTAAGAGTGCTCCTCTATGACTTCCCTGGATGATGGACCACAAGCTCTAAGCTGAAATAAACCCTCTCTTCCCCATGTTGCTTTGGTCCTGTGTTTTCTCACAGCAGTAGGAGACTTAAGACTGGGCCCTTGACCACTGAATCATGTCTTCTATTCCTGCTTTTGTTTTCTTAAAGTGTCTTTTGTGTCAAAGTAATTAATTAGCTTCATAAAATGTGTGTAAATATTCCTTTTAGCTCAATTTTGGGAAAAATTCGAGAAATACAATAGTTGGACCTGGTGGCACACTCTGGTGGAGGCACCAGGGTCAGGAGTTTAAGGCCAGCCTGGGAAACAGAGAGACTTTGTCTCAAAACAGAACAACCACAAAGGAAGAGAACAGCTTTAACTCTCGATTGCCTGGTGGACTCAGGTGTGGGATTTCTTGCCCTGTGCAGCTCCATGCTGGGAGGTTCTGGATGATTGCTCCATCTTTATTATCATCTGTTCAAGCTTTCTATTTCTGCTTACTTAGTCTTGGTGCATTCTGTTGCTCTAGGAATTCGGCTAACCTGTGTTGTTGGTGTAGAACTGTTTAGAAGAACGTCCTATGGTTCTTGTAATTTTTCTGGCATCTGTGGTAATTCCTCATTTTCAGTTTTTAAGTTTTGAGTCATCTCTGTTGTTTTTAGTCCACCTAAAGATGACCAGCTCTGCTTATTTTCATAGCTTAATTAATTTTATCTGTAGTCTTAATTAATCTGTAGTTTTTCTATTGTATTTACTTCAGTTTATGGTTTCTTTATTTCCTTCCTTCTGCCAATTTTGAGCTTAGTTGTTAAAGTATACCTTCCTGATTAACCCCAGGCTACTCTGAAGTCTGTCCTGCATGTGGGAGTCCTTCCTGGTGTCTTGACAGCTCTTGAAGATGCTGCTTCCTGAATTAAGTATCAGTGTACCTAAGGGAAGGTTCATGTTGCCAGTAACTGCATGTGTGTTTGTATGTGTGCGTGTAGATTATGCTGACATATTTCTAGCATATCTATTTAGAGGAACTTGGAGGAAAGAGAACCTGTCACAGGGACTTGCTTCTGCTCAGCTGCCTGGACAAGCTACCATCATGTCTCTTTGGTATCCGATGAGGATGCTAGTCATCTTGAGAGAAATGTGCCATTGTAGTACTTTCTCCTGCTGAGTGGAGTGTTTTTGGTTTGGTTTGGTTTTTAAAATCTTGCAGTGACTTAATGGCCTTTGAAGCCCCTCTTCAGTTGTGTTAGCACCGAGGCATTTTACAAAGCTTAGCTTTCTTGTTATCACCAGTGAAGCAAAGAGAGTGTCCCTTTCCTTTTCAGTTCCCAGTCCAGCAGCTAGGGCTCCTTGCTGTGTTCCAGCTAGAGTGGGCTTGCTCTTCTTGGGGTTGCTGTCCTGAGAGTTAATTCTTTAAATCGACTGGCACTGTTTTTCTTTAGTAGCCTGCTCTTCAGTGTTTGCATCTCACAGGACAGCAGCAGTGGATGGTCTTCCACTAGCTCTTTGATCCATTTTGAAAGTCTTTGGTTTACCTGCTGTATTTAAGTTGTTGACATTCAAAGAAATTGTGTAGTTGGGCTGGTGTCGCCTGTATTTGTGCTGTTTTCTATTTGTTGTCCCCCCTCATTTTGGTCTGTGATTCTTGGTGTTTTTAATTGAGCATCCTGTATGAACCTGCTTTTCTTTCTTAACACAAAAGTTAAGTTTCATGATTTTATTTCTTAGAGTTTTCAAATCTACTTAAATCTAAATGCAAACAAAATAACTCTATACCTCTTTTTGGGCAATATATATGCCTTATACTAACAGGATTAATAGTCCCCCCCCCCTTGATCCTTATATTATTTCTGTCATTCATCTCACTCATGTGTGTGTATAAACATAGACATACATGAGGTATATGCATATGACTCTATACTCAGAGTCTATGCTATTGGCATTTCAAACCAACTGTTTGCTGTTGACAATGTGAAAAAGAAGTTTTTGCTTTGTCCTTATGGCCTTTCCTCAGATCTCTTCCTTTCAGTAGATCCTAAGTTCTGACCCACATTATCTCCCTTCTTCCCAGAGGCACATTGACAAGCTCCTTGATATGTGTGTGAGAAGTCCTATGTTCTTCAGCTTTGAGGACTAGTGTCTATGTCTAAGGATACAGCAGTCTAGGCTTGGGACTTTATTTTCTCCTCAGTTGTTTTTGACATCACTCTCTTCTTTGTCTGATGTCTGAGAAGTTAAATATAAATATTTTTAAAAATTTGTGTCTGTGTACCCCACACATGCCAGTGCCTGCAGGTACACAAAGAAGGCATCAGATCCTCTGGGCCACCATGTGGGTACTGGGAACTAAACTCAGGTCCTCTGTAAGAGTAGCGAGTGCTCTTAACTGTTGAGCTACCCTCTGCCTCCAAGATACGTTTATCTTTGTTGCTCTCAGGCAAGCTTGTTTTTTGTCCCTTGTCTGGCTTTCAGGTTGTTTGTTTTTTTTTTCTGATTTTCTATAGTTTGAGAACAGTATGTCTGTGTATATGTAGAGTGTATTTTTTTTTTCTGAGTATTGTGTGGGCTCCCTGGGTCTCTGGTTTGCTGTCTGACATTAACCTGAGGACATTTTCAGTGAGTCTTTTTTCTTTCAAATCCCTGTCCTCTCTGACCATTCTCCTTCTGGTGTGTCCATTGCACATTATAGTTATGACTGCCTGTAGTTTCCACACACATCCTCTCTCCCCCTCTCCCGCTTTCCCTCATCCCTCTTCCTTGCCTCCCTCTCTTTCTTCTTCCTCCCCTTTCTCCCTTTTTCCTCCTCTTCTCTCCCTTCTCTTTTTCTTCTTCTTTCCCTTCTCCCTCTTCTTCCTTTTTCCTCTTTTTGGTTTTTCAACTCTCAACCTCAGAGATTTGCTCTTCATTTCTATTTAGTATACCAATAAACCCATCGTGAGCATTTTTATTTGTGCCCCCTGGATTTGAACAAGCATTCCTTTTAGCTCTCAGGAGTTCTATCTGTGCTTACACGGGCACTGTTCTCCTGTGGCATCTACTTTACCCCTCAGGTCCTCAGAATATCAGTCCTTGTTCTCTGAGTTCCTGTTCTGCTGGGTCTAGCACCACTGGATGGTCTGGTCTGATGTTTCTTCAAATTGACTTGCTTTTTAGTATCCCTCATAACATTTTCTTGACAAGCAGGCATGATATACTTGGTCACAAGAACTGCTCTAGGGAGTAGACCTTCCCGCAGCATAGCAGGCCTCCAGTTACATGGTGATAAGCAGCAGGGGCTCTCTGTCCTTTAGCTGCCCTCTGCGTTATGAACGTTACACGTGTTGTTTTAGACGGGCAGTGTTTGTTTTGGCTGGAGCAGGAGTGGGAGCTCTCACCCCGGATTAAAGGTCAGCAGAGTGGACACCAATCAGGCTTTCTGGAGGCCAGTTCCTGCAAGGTGACTGGTGTTCTCTAGTGTGTTCCGGAGTCACCTCTCTTCCCCTGATGGAAAGTAGAGCAAAAGCTTGTAGAAGGAGTCCTGGGGTTGTTTTTCTTAGTGCATGTGAAGGCCACAGGACAACCTTGATTGTCACCCTTGGTTGTGGTAATTCTATTTGTCCTGGTTCTTAGGTAGTATGTATATCTGTCCTTGTTCTCAGAACTAAGGGAATCCATGTAAGCATAGCCATAGTCAGCTGCTGCCTGCATGCTGTAGTGGTTACGGAAGCTGCCTGAGGAAACTCTAAGTTTGCTTGTGCAAGGATTACTGAGGACGTTGTTCAACATGTCGACCAGTTAGAAACACACATTCCTTCTCTTTCAATCCCTAGGTTGTCTCTGGTGAGGCCTAGAGTCTACATTTTCTAAGTGTCTAAGGTTTCTGAAGCCAGAACATATAATGAATGTACAAAAGACCATTCCATAGACCCTGAACATGAGAAAGCACGGGGCTGGTTCTGGGGTCTGAGTGTAAACTATAGTACATGGGGAAGGAGAGCGTATGGTTTTAGATGTTTCATTAGCACATATTGATCAGTCATACCAGTGGATAATGATGACATTTTCAGTATGTGTACATGCTGTATTTCTCCTATTCCCCTATCATCCTCTTTATCTTCCTCCCCGATAATCTCCACTCTTTTCCCAGCTAGCCCTCTCTCTACTTTTACATCTTTTGTGTGTGGCCAGTGAGTTTCATTAGGGTTGTGTACAGGAGTGTGAGCAATGGCTGTGCACAGGAGCAGGTGTACCTTGCCAGTGGTATCACTCATGAACTTGTGTCCCCCTCCCATCAGCCACTGGGAGTGGTTGAGCCCCATGAGCCCTCCCACTCAATGACAGCATGGGGAGGCAGGCTTGTACAGAATCATTTCTGGGAGTCAGCATAGAGTGCATAGCCAAAAGAGCATTGATGACTTTTCTCCCCAGAGTGGCACTTCCCAACACCCTGAGAGCCTAGCAGGGAGGATGTTCCCAGCTTCATTTGTTATGTCCTGTGACCATGTTTGCAGCGTCTTCAAGAGCATCTTGTCACCAAGGGGATGTAAATTTTTATGTGACATAGACAATCCTTAAATTTCTCATGCCTGGAAAGAAGGGATTTGAATGTTGTCATTGTGTGTGTAATGCCCTTGGGGTTCCCGATGAGCAGAAAGCTCAATATATTATAGAATAGTCAAATCTATAATTATATAACCATGATTATTATTATAATGTCCTTAAGTCTGCGGAGGCAATGTAGATCATTCTGTAATTTTTACTGATTGGTTCTAGTTGAGTTTTCTAAATCCACATAGAATATGCAAATATAGAGGTAAAGTGCCCTAAAGTATTAAAGAATGCTAGCCCCTGACTTTCCCAGAGACATTTAAAAGATATTTCCTAAGAGGTGAGATCTCACCTGCCATGGGGAAGGCTGTAGAGCCTGCTCCTTCAGACTGTGGCTCTGCATGAGAGTCCTGCCTGTCCTCATCCCGGCCCTCCAGCTTGTTTTCTGTTGGTCTCTGCACCATGTGGTTTTCTTTCTTCTTTCTTGTCTTGCCTTCCTTCCCTTCCCTTCCCTTTCCTTCCCTTCCCTTCCCTTCCCTGCCCTTCCCTGCCCTCCCCTCCCTTCCCCTC